>VYZP01013047.1:54365-85337 GCA_013400635.1 Hypocryptadius cinnamomeus
CCCCCCCCCCCCCCCCCCCCCCAAATCTCCTTTCACTGAGAAATAGAACTGAAGGGTTAGATTTAGGAATGGTAGCATCATACCCCTGGGAACTGTAATTAGCATACTTTATTTCCCATTCTTCCCTTGGGGTTTGGCTTTATGGCTGACTTCCATCTCCTCTTTTAAACTTTAGTTGCCGTTGTGGTTATGGGAGATGCAGTCTAGCTGGGAAGCCCAGTCCCTGTTGGAGGCTGGGAACAAGGGTTATCCTGTCTGCAAGTACCTTGAGCTGGAGTAAGCAGCATTTCACAGTTCTGAAAATGGACTACCAAATTCCAATATTTAGTAGAAAGGCACCACTTCCTTTAGTACAGGTGGGATAGCTGTTCATTTAATATAATTTATAAGGTATTAATTTGAAAATTCATACATTTTCATGACAACTCACTTTTCTCTATTTTTAATTATTTATCTAGGCTTAATTTGCAAGCACAAAATACTACTTTTTGGGGCTTGTCCCACACTAACGAAGGGTGAAACTAGGATACTGAAATGAGTTGCGAGTTCAAAGTGTAGCAAGTAGGGGATGTGATATGATTTACCTGAGGGGGCCTCTTGTTTGGCATAAATATTTCTGACATGTGGGCTGGAGCTACACTGGGAATGGGGATAAAGTACTCTTCAGAGTTCAGATTTTACTTTCTGAAGTAGATAAGATTCCTTTCTTAAAACAGAATTCAGCAGAAATGCTGGAATTGTGTTAATTGAACAGACTGATAGTCTGTGGAGTAGGAGATGTGTCAGCATGAAGTTTAAGGATGTGTAGAAGAGAGAAGCTGGTCAGCAATAGCAAATTAGTTAGAATTCAGTGAAGTTGTATTACTCACAAATTTGCTTTTCAGTAACCAATGAGCTATTTTTACGAGGACTGCTTACAACTGCTACTTTTATGGTTGGCCCTTTGGACAGAAACACAACCCTCCTGAAAGTCTTCAAGCATACAGAAACTTGGATTTTTTAATCCTCTCAATTTCACAGTGTCTTGTGCCTTTCAGTTTACCATCTTTTGCAAGCTGCCACTCTCCCTGTTTGTGTGACTTCTACAGAGAACACAAGTAATAGTTGAAAGGGAGTTTTAAAATAGATCATGAAATCTAGGGCACGTCAGGATGTTTTTGAGGTGGTCTTAAAAAATCCGGTGGTTGTCTTCTTTGAAAGCTTTTGCTGAACGTTTGAGATTTAGCCTTTCTCCTCTTTATCTAAAGGTTGGGCAGGTCTGTTCCTCTTACAGCACGTCACATGTGTTGGCATTTGGGAATTTGACCAGGATGGTTTCTCCACTGCAAGGGTTCCTGGGCAAATCTGGCTCAAATCTGCTCTTGGGAGCAGTTACTGTGAAAGGAACTTCACCCAGCTCAGTGGAACTGCTTTGTATGGAGTGTCCAGTGGCAGAAAGTGCTGGCAGAACTGGACCCAGGCTGGTTTTCACAGCTTTAAAGAAATTGTATGCTCACCTATGAAGTGTCTGTGATACATTTCCTTAGCCTCATGTATACGTTTATAATTATATTCATGTATAAAATAAATTAACTCATGCTATCATACTGGTGCTCCTGAACATCTTTGCAAGAAGGCAAGGTGAACAAGTGAAAAGGATTTTGGTAAGAAAATGTACATTTTAAGAGTTTGTTTTGCCTGTATTTAAAAACACTTTAGGGAAGAAACTCCCTCACATTGATTTACCTCTTGGAGTCCTGATGTACTGTGCAGATCTCTTCTGATGCAGCTGCATCACTGACACAAGAAGGTGTGAGCTGGGCTACTTATGGTAGTGAGGAATTATTTGAAGAAAAGTTAGAATTGTGTGGCATACTGGCTTTCCTTCCTTATGTCCTTATGTGTGGAGTTAGTGTGACCCAAAGATAAGTGGTGGTTTTTGGTGAGGGGCAGTGGAAATGTAATCCCACAACTACAGGAACTTTATGATTGCAGCTCTTCGAGGAGCTGCAGCAAAAAACCCTTCTTATCTTCTGTGTTAATGGGTGGTTATGAAATGAGAACAAAAAAATTAAGGATCATGAACTGGTAATTTTAAGAAGACAAATCTACAAGTTTGGCCTTTAATAAAATTTTAATACTGATGCTTTTTCAAATAAAGAGGGACACAGAGGTCCATAACCTGTACTTGTGCATTTTTAAATCAGGATATAATGCTGAGTTAGAGTTTTTCAGCTCACTCCTTTAAAGGTCTTATTTTCTAACATTCATGCTGATTTCTTTTGTGTTATTTTAAACAATATACAATAGCATTTTTCCATCAGCAAAGGCCTTGCATTTCAGTGACCTTTACTGCTTTAGAGGGGTTATGTGATCAACATACAGGAATGAAAATATTTAATGATTTCTTTTTCTTTCTTAAAAAAGGTCATATGATTGTACAACTCACACCTGTGTCTTGCACCTGCCTGCTTTATTTTGAGGAGCCTGAAAGTCTGCTTGCAAAATCTGAGCTCATTTGCCAAAATGAAGCTAAAAAAAGAGTATAGGTGGATAAAACTATTGTCTTTGAAGCAAGAAGCTTTTATTCTAATGTTCCTCCTTTGGTCTCTCACCCCCATTAAATATATGATATTTTCTTCCAATTTCACAGAATCACATAACTTACAAAGGGATTGGCCCTTTTCATATCTATTGACTAGTCAGTGCCAGAGAATTTTGTGTGCCTTTCTGAACCCACTTACAATGCACTCACCTGCTTTTTGCTGCTTGGCAACATTAAAGCTTCTGAGAGTCCACATTAATTGCAATCTCCTCACTAGAGGTGGAGGTTTATTGCACGTAATAGCAAGGAGAGTACTGAAGCCTCATCACCCCTTAGTTCTGCTTCCTGATCAGGTGGGTGGGATATTGAGGAGAGCATCCGTGCATCTGTTCAGGGACATGTGTGGAAACAGGAGATTCAAGTAAGTTCTTTGAGCGACAACTGTGTGACTGTGAGCTTGGAAACGCTTCTGGTATTGACCAGTTAAACACTTCATTGCTGCTCTGTGTATGGGTTACAGTTACACTTCATAATTTGTCTTCCCACAGGTGAATATTTTATGGTCCACATTCACAGTGAGATGGCAGCTAGGAAGGCAGGGTAAGCATGAACAGTTGCCTCATTCTTCTTTCCATGCTATCAGCCCATCTTTGTGTATTAAAGATAACTTACTCTAAAAACACGTTTTGAGCAAACTTGTGTGCAGAGCATATAGTGCATAAACCTTGAGCTGCATTGTGCCTCTCAGTGGGTGATACTAGTGCACCATCAAGAAAAAAAGGTGTTTATAGCTTGTGAGGAAATGAGTTTGAAATTCTCAATACAAAGGAGTTCCCTAAACACAGTGGATGTCATGGCACTGATTGTGGGGCCTGTTCTGCAAGAAGGATGCATTACTTTGGTTTCATTTGTTGTTCATATCCACAGATTTGACCTTAAACCTTTCCAGTTTTGTGTCTATTTATATTTGGGGTCAGTTTGGAGGGAGGGGGACAGGGAAATGCCACTGATCCACAGACGTATACAGGAGAGGAAAGGAAATTACTTTATGACAGATCTTTTCTGCTATTTCCACATGAGCAGATGGATCCTATGGTACAGGTTTGCCTTTAAGGAGAGTTTAAGCAGTAAATACTTTGCTTATTGTAAGAGGGCTGGTTATTTTCCATGTTTGTGTAGCTTTTAGGTAATTCATAAAGACTTCTGATAAAAATGCAGGCTTTTTTTCCCCCACCCACTTGTATGAACCTCCAGTACTTTTAAACTCTAAATTTTTCCAGGGTAGGACGATGTGAGAATTGCATCTTTGTCAAATGAAGCAATTCATTACCTCTGTAAATGTTGACTGCTGTGCTTGATGCCTGGAGTTGGACAAAACAACTGTCTTACAGTTTCTTTAAAATTTCATTTTCTAAGGGAATGGCACAATCCTTCTGGATTTAAGGATACCTCCTTCTATCTCCCTCAAGTTGCACAGTGTTTTCAAGGGCCTAATTTTGAACATTGGAGGGTTGGGAGTGTTTTCAGCAGGAGCAAAGTAAACAGTTACTGTTAAGAGCTGGATGGGAGATGCAAAGACAAGGCGGGCCACAGCTCTTTGAGGTGGATTTATTTCTTCTGGCTGCTGACACATCTAGGTAGAGGCTTTACTGACAGGCAGTGTTTGATTGGGAGAAGTGCTGGTGTGACTGGTTTTGCTGTGGGAGGAGTGTGAGTGTTGGGGCAAGGCTGAAGGCTCAGAGCAGGGTGGGTGTTTTCACCCTGGTGCCTTGGGGAACCATCTGTAGTGACACTTCCTAGCCATGCAGGTGAGTGCTAAAAATAAACACAAAGGAGCTTGTCTCCTGATTGCTGGGGTTTGTTTTTTGTTGGTGTTGCTGTCTTAAAACAGTAAAAACCAGCATTACTTCAGCTCTGTCCTGTGTTGGGAGGAATGTAGCATATTGGTGGGAGGCAGCAAGATGCTGGCACTTCTGCATGCACAAGGTGGGAAAGCCACTGTAGGTGCCCTGTGGGAGCTCTCCCCTGGGTCAGGGAGCGAGCAATGAGCTCAGTGCTTTGGGTGTGCTGGTGCCCCTTACTCACTTCTAAAAAGGACTGCACAAGGTGCATCTCAGCGTGCTGCTGCATCCCATCCAGCACCATGGTAAAAGCTGGGATTGGCAGCACTTTTCCCTGCTGTTTGGGAGAGGGAGGGTGGAGATGATCATCCTAAACCAGTCTTCCTGAAGGGTTCTAAAGGGGTAGCCAAGGGACAGCCGAGCAGAACTGGCTTCCTTGGTCCTGCGAGCCCTGGTGCTTAATGGTTTGTATTCTGGAGTGCCACCTGCTGGCACCTCTCTCTTTGCTTGCTCTTTTCTAGAGGCAACTGCTCCAGAAGATGAGAGCACAAAGTAAAAAAGCATGAATGTTAATAATAGGAATAGCAGTACTAATTATTTGTATTGATCTTTACATTATTTTTTTAATCATCCTGGTACTTATGGATCCTGTTTATTGGCAAAGAACACACTCTGGCAGGTGTTCTGCAAACTTGGCGTGAAAGAAACTGGCAGAGGTTTCACGGCTTAAAAAATAGAGAGCACAGTGTGAAGGAGTGGTTTAAAAAATAGAAAATGATTTTTCCAATCCATGCTGTTATTTGGCAAAATATGAAGCATTTTTTTAAAATTTATGGCTCGCTTTAGTAAAATGTTTGGATCATTTCTGTGGTTGGCAAAAAAACCCCCAAAGCAGTAACCATTCCATTGAAAGACACCTGACAGTGAATGCGCTTAGGCAAAAGTTAAGAAAACACTGACTCATCTCTAAAAAGTAAAAATTATATCAGTAAAGTAATTCTGAAAACCTTTTGGCTTTAAAGCAAGAGATATTGTAGTTTGTATCACAAAGCAGATCTTGGTCCAGAGCTGGATTTTTTTTCATCCTACTCAAGAACTTGTTTTGGTAATATAAAAGAGGCAGTTTTTGATTCTGTTTTTTAAGACTGATTTTGCATCTGTGGGTCAAAGCCTAAATGAGTGTTGTCAGTGTGGTGCCTGTGGCATCAGTTTGGTTGTGTGCATTGGCGTTGCCAGTGTTCAGTGTGCCACTGTAAGACACAGATACAATGCTATAACAGAAATTAGGTAAAGAACTCAACTGAGTGGAAGACGGTCAGATCTTGCAGATATGCATAAAGCTGTGTGTATTCACACCGTGTGAGATAATCAATCCAGTGCAACACTCTCTAGACTTTTTCCTTTTCCCTTCTTTAGTGTGCTGTCCCTAAGGCATCTCCTTGGTTCCTAACTATGATTCTGTGTGGTGTTGCATGGAATAGAATCACACAATTGTTTAGGTTGGAAGAAGCCTTTAAGATCATTGAGTCCAGCCATTAACTCAGCATTGCCGTGTTCACGGCTAAACCATGTCCCCAGGTGCCAGATTTCCACATCTTTTGAATACCTTCAGGCACAGTGACTCCACCAGTTCCCTGGGCAGCTTATTTCAATGCTTGACAATCCTTTTAGTGAATAATTTTTTTCTAACATCTAATCTAAGCCTCTTCTGGTGCAACCTGGGGCCATTTCCTCTTGTTCTGTCAGTTGTTACCTGGGAGAAGAGCCCAACCTCCACTTTACCACAACCTCCTTTCTGGCAATTTTAGAGAGTCATAAGGTCTCCCCTGAGCCTCTTTCTCTCCATGCTTAACACCCCCAACTCCCTCAGATGCTTCTCCTCAGACTTGTGCTCCAGACCCATCACCAGCTCCACTGCCCTTCCCTAGACACCCTTCAATGTTCCTCTTGTAGTGAGAGGACCAGAAATGAACACTGAATTCAAGGTGAAATACATGTTGGAAGTATGTGGTAAGGCTTCTCTGATGTAAGGCCTCAAAAGTAATTAATGATCTTGGGATGTATGCTGGAGAACATTGGGACGAGTGTGACTTCCTTTTTTTTTAAGAAGTCTGTGAACCACTTGTCTTTTTGCTGTAAGATCCTTCAAATCCTTTGCGAGAAACACTTGTAAAAAACAGCAATCCTATTGGCCATGTAGTTCTCTTCAGCTTTTGGTCACATCGTGAAATGTAACTTGTATGTTGAAAATGGCCCATGTTGTGATTTTATTTTTAAGCCAACAACCGAAAAAGCTGAATCACAATTGTTGAAAGCACACTTCCATAAAACTACAGCTGATAGTTTCGGTGTATCTCATTAGCCTTTGTTAAACTAGGAAAGCAAAAAAGGTCATGGTGTATCACTAGACTTAAGCATTCCACATTCAGCAGTAGAGCAGTGTGAGAGACACTTCTGGCTCGACCATATCAGAAGAAAAATTATTCCAGAGTCAGTACCAAAAGCTTTGTTTGCCCTTTACATTACCTTTTAAAAAATTTCTTCTGAAGGAAAACAGATTGAAATGGAAGTTGAAAGGAGCTGACGTCTTAATGGAAATTTCCATTTTTGCTGAAGGAGAAAGTATTTGCATAATTTGATCTGAAACTGCCAATGAATTTGTTCACCTCAAAACTTTATTTCTTTAGTTAGCTCTAACTCATGCAGAAATCACGAGACTTGCCTGCAAATCGGAGACTAAAGTTTAGAGGTCCTACCTAACTGGGATCTGAAGTTCATGTTTTCAGGCTTTTCTTCAGATAAACGGAACTAGCGGCCTTCTTTCTTACAGAATATTGCCTTGATTGTCCATACTCCTGTGAGCCTGGGACTCACTGTTGCCATAGATTATCAGGATTGTGATGATATGTTGAGCATTAGCAGCATTATGCTAGTTTCCTTGCTTAAGTTTGTTGTGCAAGGACTGCAGAACCAAGCAAAAAATTAAGAGGTGTGAAGCAGTTTGCTTCGCTTTGATTGTTTTGCTCTATTGTGGCATAATGCTTTCTGAGCATTTGCACTCCTTCATACAGCAAAAATGCTGTAAACTGTTAGTATAAGTGCTACCAAATGGAGGGTATTTTCACATCAGCATGTTTCAAAAGCAGATTTTGACTGGCAGAAGTATGATAGGCGATGTCTGGCCTAAACTTCCAAACTCACTGTAAAGAATGAAATTCAACATAACAAAGCTTGGCAGGTCTGATAAACTTCATGCAGCTACAGGAGTGGCTCTTGGAATTCAGTACCAACTCTGTGAAGGAAAGCAACAGTAGGTTTCACATAATGTGGGTAGGAATAGTTCATCTTCCCATGCCTGAGCATTTGAGCAGCCAGTTGCCAGTCCCCACTGCAGCGTATCTGCCACAGCAGAAGGGGTAGCAGCTCTGAGCTCAGTGTCCCAGAGGTGTAATTTATCTCAGCCCACCAGAGATAAATTTATCTCAGCCCACCAGAGGTTGTGGTAGCACTAACCTGAGTTATGATCATTGCCCTTGAGAGAGAGCACTGCTTTTTTTAGCTGCAAGACTACTTCTGTCTGAAAATAGTGCTGGTTCATATGGTGGAGAGACGGGGTGCAAATCCCCTCACTCTGTTCTAGGCTTCATTCTAGAAGTCCATCCTTGGGAGTCTTGTTTATGTCATGGGCATGCCAATGCCCACATCCATGGGCGTGGAGAGAGCCGGGAGCCTTTCCTGGTGTTAGTTTGTTGTCTCACCACTAATCTGCAGTTTCACCTGGTGATGCTGGGGCTTTGTGTGACTGTGTGGAGCTGGTTGGGATAGTTGATGTGTAACCAGTTTGTTCAGTTGCAGGTATTTTGGGAATGTTATCATTGTGTTTCTTCAGATCACACCTTTTCAGTGTGATGTAGGGGAGACAGAGGTGTCAGCACTTGGAAATTACCTTGATCTGCCTGTGACTTCTGGCACGGGTTCTGTGGTGGTGTTGATGGATCATGTGTTAAGTATGTAAATGTGCAACTGACCTCAAGAGCATGTGTCATCCCATTAACTTCCCTGGCTAACATCAGGTCATGTGCTTGATAACTTGTCTGAACTGGAACTTCTGGAGTGTATAGTCACAGGTAGAAACATGTGGTTTGGGAAAGTATTGGAAGTAATTATTTATCCGGTATAGCCTGCTACATCTTCTTGGAGGATTTTACTGATCTAAAGACAAAGAGATAAATCAAGAAATAGGAAATAATCAATATTATGCGGTTCAGGCTTGATCTGACTCTGCTTGTGATCCATATTTGCAGTGAGAGTTGGACTGTTCCCAAAATCCAGGAAGGAAGAGTGGTATTAATATTACAAGTTGACAGAATGTTACAGGGTGAATGATTAGTTTCCAATAAGAAAGGAGCTTTTGGATCAGTTCCAGTTCCTTTTGGTGTAATCTGCAAACCTGTATGACCAATGCTGTGACCTGGAGTAGCTGTAGCACTTATCAGAGGCCAAAATTTCATGAAGACCATGATTTGTCTGCATTATGAAATGACAGAGCTGTTGACCTTGAGGAGGCATATTAGTTGGCTACCTTCCCCTCTTTTGTGAAGATGAACTCTTGGAAGTGGTGGTTTGGCGTTGACACAGCTGTTCTGCATTCTCTGTTGATAAACAGGGAGCTTTACTCCTTTGTGCTGCCCACTTAGAGGATTGCAGGAGAAAGGTAAAAAGAGGAACAAAGCTCCCTGGGCCCTTCTAATCTCTTTCAGACCTTATTCTACCGATTATGGTGTATGAAAGGAGAGAATTTCCTTATTTATTGTTGTGGGGCTTTTAACAAAATCTTTTCCAATTCCTTAATTCCATCTATTTCAATGTAAAAGGACATTTTACTCTCTTGTGCTTTTCCCCCCACTTTTTCTGAAGCAAAAAAAAAGGCAACAACCCCTTCCTGCACTTGAAAAAACAAACCCCAGGCCATCCCAGGCCTTGAGAGCAGCCAGGTGGAGGTGGGTCACATACTCATGTCCTCGGGGAAGCTGTGCTGGATGGGTGCAGAGAGCAGAAACCATGCTAAGCACATGGTGGGGGGGTACTAGGTGAGGGCACAGAGCAGACACAGCAATTAAAACTGTCATTTTGTTTCCTGAGGTAAGTGTGAAACTGAGTTTGCAGTTTTTGCGTTGTATAGGCAGTGTATGAACATATAAGCATTGATTCCTTTCCTTACTGTTTGGGCCCATAAGCAGGTAGATTTTATCCTAGTTTTATCAAAATCCACTCAATGACCTTGGAGAGCTGTAGCACTCTCCTCTGAGTATAAACTAGTGTCTTAATAGACTCAGTCACCCACTGACCTGTATCAGTGAGAAAAGTCTGCATTTGAGCTTTATTTAAAATTATTTTTTTTAATGATGTATTTTGTAAGTCTAATACAAGATCCTCAGGGGAGGGAGGGGAGAATCTTTTAATTAAGTTTTTATTTTGGTATCTGGCAAATTCTATCAATGGCAGATGAAGCATAAAGCTCTAATGGGAGAGTAAAATTTGTAATTTAAGTGATCAGGTGCTTCATGCCTCTCTCAGCAGTTTGAATGCCACAGTAGTATGTCATATTGCCGTAAGTGAAAATCCCTTAGAAAGAGGATGTTACATTGCATTTGAAAGCCCTTACTGAGTGTGAGTTTAGCACCAGTAGCTCCTCCTGTATTTTGTGGGATTTTGGCCTCAGTGACTTAACTTGTGACCTCATTTTAAGTTGGGGAAGCAGCAATCTCTCTTTGCCAACTACCACTTGCCCCTTATGTCCTGGTCATAAATAGCTACTGGTGCTGCTTTTATTCAGGGCTGAGAGGTAGAACTCTTTTCACACCACACCTTCCACTGCCATTCCTCACGATGTTGGTTTGAATGGCAGATGGATCTCTCACTTGGTAATAGAGAAACCTGGCTTTTCACTCCTGTCATCCTGTTTAGAAGTGAGTCAGGCATAATTAAGAGCAGCCAACAAAACTGAGCAAGTGCTAATGGCCCTGCAAGCATTGTACTCAGAGTGGGCTGTAGAAATGAGCATCATCCCCTGGGATGCTTTGAATGCTGGAGATTCTGTTTATTTGCAAAATGCAAGGAACCTTTTTATATCCTGTGCTGGAAAGCTTTCAGATGTGATATGTCTTAGGACCACAGTCAGGTCTTTAGTGCACTGCTCATGGAGAAAAGGGCAGCTTAGAACAGCAGGAATGGTGAGAAGTACCATCACGCTCCTTTTAGCAGGGCAGAGTTGCACCTGGGGGTGCTCTGCCAGCATGGAGGGGGACTAGGAGATTTAGAGAACCATACCTTGGCAATTGACCTTGTCAAAAACCTGCAGACATATCAGAGTTGAGCTGGTGAGGAGCAGATCATGCTCCCACCACCTGGCCTCTAGGATCACCTGCACAGAGTGCTGCTGAGATGCAGGAAAGCTGTCCACTCTCTGTCTCTACCTGTCTGAAATGGGCATATTTCTGTGGCATATTTTAATTTCAGATAATGTTTTTCACTTGTAAAGTGCCTGATGTGAAACTGTCTGATGAGCATATCATACAGAACAGCTGTACTGTTCTGCCTCAGCATGATGAAATGTTTGCTGACCTAGCACACTGCAGGTGATTAGTAGTGTTTGCTGTTGGAACAAAGTGCAGCTTATCCTGATCATATTTGACCAAAATAAGGTCTTTGGAGGCAGGGAATGTGGACGTGTCAAAGTTTGCAGATAAAAAGAGGGAGCAGCGTAGCTGGTGATGGGAGATGGAACACAGTGCAGCATGTGAGTCTCTCTCTGTTTTCTCTAAACACCAAAGGCTGGTGTTTTCACCTCATCTGTTTTTCCTCCAAACCCATAAATGTCTACATAAATCTCATTACATTCCTGTAGGTGACCTTTCTGCCTCTGTCTCCTCTTCCTAGGGCTGGCTAGTGACAATTTCTAAGGTAAATGCTGTGGAATGGTACCTTGCAACTAGGCTCCTTTCTTGTGATCCACTACTGATTTTTCAGCTGCCTGAGAGGCAGGATAAACTGGTGTTCTGACCAATGTGTACTGTCGGGATCATCCACAGCAGGTGGATCTTGCCATCAGCATGGATCCCCTGGTGCTGGTTCATAGGATATTACAGACTCATATATCACAGTTTCACTCAGCTTTATTTTTTGTGGCTTTATGCACCCAGGACTGTGTATACCAAGATGCTCATCTTGGCAAGGGCTGGACTAAAGCTAAAGGAGCAGTGACAGCTTGCACTGGCTAAGGCTTTGGCTAAATTAAAATACTTTCCTTCTGCAATATTTCTGTGCAGAAATGATGCAATGCAAAGGATGGTGGATGTAGGCTGCTTGGATTACAGGAAGGTTCCTGGAGAGCAGGTAATTCTGGAGAGAAGAATGGATTTACATTGCTGTTTTATTGTTAGCTTTATGTCCCTCAAAATGCATATAGTGTCTCAGTTGTAATCTGCATGGTGGATGAACTATGCCTGTGGAGATAGGTAGCTCCTGGGGCACAGGCTCTTGTGTTTTTCATAATCTGTGAAAAAGCTGGTATGTTTAATGAAAGCCCCCCACCAAATCAAAGGCATGCCATGGGGATGCTCCCAGCTGAAAGAGGTGGGGAAAAAGATGTAGGTTTCTGAGCTTTGCTGCAGAAAAGAATATGTCACCTCTGCCCTGTGGCTCGTGAGGTGAAAAGTAGAGTAGTGGTGAAATTGTACTGGAACTTTGAGGCAATCTGGGTGGTGCTTGCATGACCTTGGACCAACAGCTTCGTCTCTCAGCACTTCTTTTCTTAGATGATGAAAGAATATAATGATGATAATACTTGTCTGTTAACAAGGGTGTTGTGATGAATAAATTAATTGTTCATTGTACTGTTCTCAGTTACTATGGTAATTAGTGCTACAGAACAACCTAAAAACAAATAAGATCATTTAGTGACGGATATTCAGGCGAAATCAGGTAGTACATCCCGGGCATTTGCAGTTAGCCTGAGTGTGTTTTGTCCAAATGTGGATTTGTAAAAAATGTTCGCTGATGCTGAATTTTTGTAGCAGAAATGCTTCCAATTATCTTTTTGGAGGCGGTAGCACACATTTCCTTCCGTATCTGTGGGCACATGATTCTTGCAATTAGTTCTTCTATTGAGAACAGCACTCCCTCCTCACCCCATCTCCTTTACAGCTTAAGGGCACCTGAAATGAATGATTCTTTCTTCTTCATAAATCATACATACTCAGTAATACTGCCAAAGAATTGTTAATGTGTTTGGGGAGTTTACATAATGAACCTTTCTTGGTAAAGGTGAAGTATGGTCGATGCACTGCCTTGCTGAAATTCTGTTACAACCTTGCTGTGCGGCAAGTAGACTGCTTAAATCCATGTAAAAGTCTCTGCAAAGTTTTTGAGGCTTTCTCTCAGTGATCAGTTAAATACATCAGCATGCCCCAGAGCCAGCCTTTTGAAGTGTTATATGATGTTTAGTCATCTGTGAATTGTATTGGATTCCACAGGCATCACTGCAGTATATTTTTGGTGTTTTAAAGTTAATATAATTTTGGAACCTAGTAAGTTAGGAAATATGTCTTAAGGTAGTTCTGAGTCCTTCAGTGAAGGCATCACCCCTTCAAGGCTGTGGTTTCCATTGCTTAATATCACAGGGGCTATCCTTACATAGGAAAAATATTGTGTTGCTAGGCAAGGATTTGCCATTAATTGCTGTGTTCTCTGACTTTATGTACAGCTCTGGGCTTGGATGTTCAATGTCTTTCTTTGCACTGGGTTCCAAAAATAGCTGTCTTTTGTGACCTGGCCAGTTTGTAGCTAGCATTTGTGCAGAGCAAACTTGTGCTTTCTTCCTCTCACTGTGGCAGCTACAGCAACCTTCATCTGTTCACCTCCCAGAGCACCTCCCCACATTGTGTTGGGAAGGTGTCAACAGTATGAGCAACAAATGCCCCTTCTGCTTCTTCAGGAGTAGGAAGCTGATGCCTTGGCATTCCTGGCCTCCTGCTCACCAAAACTGAGAGAACTTGGGTCGTCGCTTTGGTCTCCAGTGAGGTATTGGCAGAACAGATAGCATGACTAACAGATAGCTGAAATACTTGCTTTGTTCTTCAGAGCTTTATTGGTATTGAGTGATACAATTTGAAAAACTCCTGGCTTGTGCAGATGGCAGCCCAAATCTGCAAGGAGGACCTTTGTGCCATATTCTCAGCCACCTGGCTGCTGCAGAGATCATCAGCTTTGCCGGTTTCTCTGTGGGTCTCTGTAACTGCTTGTGAATTCCTTTCCTTGCCAGCCACTGGCAACCTTGTGTATATAGGGCAGATGTAACAAAAAGAAAAGAGAGTACAGGGCAGGGAGAGAGGCTTCTTTTCATGGCCCATCTCTTCTTGCTGCCTTTGCTCCCTGCTGCACCTTTCTGACACATGAGTTTTGCATCTTGTGGATTTTCATTTCCATTTAGTTACTGTTTGTGTTACAAATAATCTCAGCCCTGAAGAACTTCCAGAGCTGTCAGGTTTGTGCTAGGCAGTCACTACTTGTAGCTGCAGTTGCTTTTATGTGTGTGGTTTCATTGTCATAGTCCCCAGTCCCCATTCCACATGTGTGCCCCATTCATACATACACATGTGTGATCACTTTTGCAGAGACCTGTGGGTATCCCTGACAGTGTTTTCTGCTTTTTCCCCCCACTCTGTTTTCTTCTGTCAACAGTGCCCTTGCCCACCTTGGGTGTCACTGTGTAACAAGAGCAAATGACACACCAATGATTTTGGCTGATACCTGATGTCAGCTGTGCCCTCACGTGCAGTCCTGGCTGCCTCTCTGTCTCTGTGCTTGAAGCACAGAGAAGAGTCCAGTCTGAGTGAGCTTTGAATGAGCTTTTCACTTGTGGCAGCTCAGTACCTTCAGCTGGTGTGAGGGTGCATTGAGCACAACTAAAGAGCTCGGTCTCCTGTCCAAGAGGAAACCTGCTCCTCTTGGCATAGTTATTAAAGTGAAGTGGTAGAAGAGTACTGAGAGCTCCCATGGATTTTTCCTTCTTAGGTATGTAGTGCAAATTTTTTTCAAATAGATTCTTTTTCTAGATGATGGCTTGACTTTCTTTCATCCTGAAACTGAGCTGTGGCAGAGTGCACGAGGGTTGTATGGTTGGAAATAAAGTTGCATTGCACCTGTGAAGCTGCACGTCCAACCTTTGAACAAGGCAATGTCAGCAAAGGTCAAGGGGTTAGATGGCTGTGGCTACTCTTTAACTTGTCTTTAGTTATGTTCTGAAGGAATCATACTAACCTCTCTGCTTACTGGTCATAACTGCTGATCCACACCTCTGATTATGATTTGAGATGTTTTGGGAAGGTTTGAGTGGTTTATGTCATATAGGTGGCAAGCCCATTCCTGACCTTGCAGATATACTGATTTACATCTGCAGAAGCAGTCATTTCCACTCTGTCCTTGGGCAGAGTAGTCACGTGAGAGTAGGTTTAGGTTAGATATTAGGAAAAAATTCTTCACTGTGAGGGTGGTGAGGCACTGAACAGCTGTGGCTGCCCCATCCCTGGAAGTGTTCAAGACCAGGCTGGATGGAGCTCTGACAACCTGGTCTAGTGGAGGTGTCCTTGCCCACAGCAGGGGTGTTGGAACCAGATGATCTTTGAGTCTCTTCTATGATACTATGATAAGCCTTAATTTCTGAATTTCTAGGCATTGAGATTTTTTCTTGTAATAATGCTGCAGTATTGTTATACCTGAGGCTTTTTTGACAGATTGGCAGATAAAACAGGTAAGAGTTGTGTCTTGTACTGTCTGAGCTTAGCTTTGACTTGGATGGTCTGTAACTGCAGATTTTGTGTGGCTACTTCTATGCAAAATACAAATCTGCTGGGTTGCTTGTGGCTGAAAACTGGATCTGGTGGATTCAGTGATTCTTTTCTGAGTTTCTATAACTAATTTCTATTCTGGCTGTTGTCTCTTAATATTTTTTTTTCAGCCAGAAATTGCCCAGCGTCATGCATATCTCTCTTTCATTTTTCTCTTTCAGCTGTATGCTGGTCTTTTATCATGTCAGCTCCTTTCTTGATAGTCTTCCTTCGTGTGTGCCTGTACCATAGGGATATGGAGATAGTAATGGATAAGGAAATAAGGAAGATAAAACCTCTTCTCATTTTCTTCCACTCCCAGTGTGGCCTGCACACAGATTTGTAGCCCCTTCTGCAGCAGTGTTCAGCTCCCCAGCACGCGGAGTATCTGTTGATGTCTTTGTGTAGCATGGCACTGGTGTGGAGCAGGTGTCCATGGGCTTCATGATGGTGGGGGTCTCTCTTAGCAGTGGCCTCTGTGTCACATTAAGATAAAGCGTCCCAAAAGTGCTGGTGGACAGTGTGTGCCAGTTCCCCCTGCAGCCATTTTATGTGTTTCAGGAGCTTCTTAACTGCCCCCCGCTCCCTCCCGAGTCAGGATTATCACTGTGTGTTTGTTGAAGCATCTTGTGAGCCAAAATCCATGGTTGTTACAAAATCTGCAAGCAGGGCCAGTTCTGCCAATGTCGGTGAAACCAGTCATCAGCATCTGAAGAGATGACGTGAATTTTGTTTTCCCTATTCAAATACTGGTAACTGCCAGAAGCAGGGTACAGGACAGTGAGGTCCAGAGCACTATCCTGGTTTGCAAATCCCATGTCTGTGCCTGCATTCTCTTCTTAAACTACAATATTTGTTTTTCTGATATCACCCATTGATTAGTATGTTGCAACTTTGTTGCTATAATCTAGAGAGGAGAGCAAGAAGTTATTGTATAGAAAGGAAGAAGTCCTCTGAAAGCTGTGGTCCTTGGGTGTTAACTCTAGTTTGGAAATAACATTGCAATAAGAGAAGATCAAAGGCCACCCTGCAGATATTTTGGGGTTTCTTTATTCTCTGGAAACAAATTCAGTCTGATACTTCTTCAAACAGAGGAAGGAAGTAAGTGTAAAATGTTGTAAAACTGTCACCCCTTCATATTAATTGTATTGGAGTGACCAAAATCAAAGCTGAACTATGCATTGCAGGTAAACACAGATGCCTTCTTCTTGGCAAAGATGTAAGTAATAAGTGGAAAAATGGGAATTGTAAAGGGAATCCCTTTATAAGGATTTAGAACAAGATTAATAACAATTTGCTTTTAATTCAGTGCATTATCTTTCTTTCTGTTATTATTCTGTTCTGTTTCTGGTTTTTCTGGTGTTCAGTGGTCCTGGGTCTAAGCAGAGCCTTTTGTCTTGGGTGAGGTTTTCATTAGTGAGAAGGTTTATGTTTCAGAGGGCCATGTTCAACAAGCTGCTTGTGTAACTGAGCAAACAGTTAATTTGACTGAAAATGATACCATTCCTTTTCATTATGTGCAAATGTAGATGTTGCGGTATAGTTGCTTGGTTGCTCATTCGTGCACAGGCACAAGTTCAGGAGCCTGTGGAAATGCTTCCATTTAAACATACTTTTTCTTTCCCCCACCTTTCATGCAGACTTAGCAATTGAGCCAAATAGCTAAAAATCCTCAGGGATTTAAAGGATTAAATGAGAACAATTGTTTTGGTGCAGGAAGGGCTGAAAAGTCCTGAAAGTAGGATAGGAGGTTGTTGTTGTGGGACCTGGCTAGTGAACTACAGCCACCTCTGTTATGGGCATAAATACAACTGTGAGTGGTGGACTCACAGTTGTATTTATGTTGATGGGGGTTTGATTGCTGGGAAAATTAGGGGGGAAAAAAGCCAGTAAGAGACCTAGTGATAGTACTGATGACTGACTGGAAGTTTTGTCACTGGGCTGTTTGGTGAAGGTGGTGGGAAAATGCTTTCTAGTGAAGGGTAACAAATTTGTTTCTCCCACCAGATAACAAAGTCAGTGCTAGTTTTCATTCTCCTTTGGCTGAACTCTGCTGTTCCCACAGGCTCCTGTGAATAACCTGTTCTTTCCCGTTCTTCTGTTTGTCTCAGGTGCTGAAAGTTTCAGGCCGGAGGTTTTCCTGTGCTCTCCGTAGCTGCTGCCTGGTGCTGCCCTGAGGAAAGCAGCGTTGGGAAGGCGAGTGCTGCCCTGAGGAGAAGTGGTGGGCAGGCTGCTACCCCTTGCCTGCGGGGTGTCAGGGCGAGGCTCACCACAAGGCCTGCTGTGCTTCCTTGCACTGGCCGCCATGGAGACCTTATCCCAGGACTCTCTGCTGGAGTGCCAGATTTGCTTCAATTACTACAGTCCCCGCCGGCGGCCCAAGCTGCTGGACTGCAAGCACACCTGCTGCTCCGTGTGCCTGCAGCAGATGAGGACCAGCCAGAAGGACCTGCGCTGCCCCTGGTGCCGTGGGATCACCAAGCTGCCTCCGGGGTACTCTGTGTCACAGCTGCCCGATGACCCCGAGGTGATCGCCGTCATCGCGATCCCCCACACCTCGGAGCACACCCCCGTCTTCATCAAACTCCCCAGCAATGGGTGCTACATGCTGCCCTTGCCTCTCTCCAAGGAGCGGGCGCTGCTGCCGGGAGACATTGGCTGCCGTCTCCTGCCCGGCAGCCAGCAGAAGTCCCTGACGGTGGTGACGATCCCCGCAGAGCAGCAGCCGCTGCAGGGCGGCCTTCCCGCCGAGGCGGGAGCGGAGGAGCCGGACCGGAGAGGCGCTGTGAAAAGCTCCACCTGGTCAGGGGTGTGCACTGTGATCCTGGTGGCCTGCGTCCTGGTCTTCCTCCTGGGCATCGTCCTCCACAACATGTCGTGCATTTCCAAGCGCTTCACGGTGATCTCCTGCGGCTGAGGCGGCGGGGGCTGTGCTCCCCCGCGGGTCAGGTTGGGTCGGGTCGGTGGTGGTGGTATTGAGCAGGACAATTCCGTGCAGCTTTCCCCA
Organism: Hypocryptadius cinnamomeus; assembly: GCA_013400635.1. Taxonomy (NCBI): domain Eukaryota; kingdom Metazoa; phylum Chordata; class Aves; order Passeriformes; family Zosteropidae; genus Hypocryptadius; species Hypocryptadius cinnamomeus. Next base: position 72,624 of record VYZP01013047.1, read on the forward strand.
GTGACTGCAGGACGCTGTGCACCCGGGCAGTGGTGCCCATCTGGCTGCGGTCCCCAGAGGGGTGGCATCAGGCCTGTCGGCAGCCTGCGGAGAAAATCACATCCCGTGTCTGGCGGCAGTGGCACTGAGGAGGACTGCATGTGTCACCTCAACCATTTATCAAAGGGACTGCAACTTCACAGTGATATTTTTTATTGTGTTACGGGATTAAAGACCTCTATGTAGCTGGTTATACTGTGATGTATACAGTATGGGCTCTTCTTTAAACACAGTATATTAAAATCAAAACTGCTCCACGTAGAATTAAATGAGAACTGGCACACAACTGTACGAGCTGTTCAATACCAGTCCACACATGCATTATTTTTTAACGAGGGGAGGGAGGGAGACTCGTAAAACGGAGAAATCGTGTAGCTGGTAAAGCATTTTGTATGTTTTAAATGGCACATTAATTAAACCAAGTTAGGGAGTTGTACAATAGTTTTTAAAAGGTAGCATTTTACAAGCAATTATTTCCTTCCTCGGTGTCTGTTTTTTCCCCATTTCTCTCAACTACAGGGAAGTGGTACTTCCAGCATCTTTTATTTGAAAGAGCTTTGAAGAAGCGATTCAAAGTGGGCTAGAAAGAATACCTAAAAAGTGCAGTCAAAACAGTTCTGCCTAACAGGCTTTATGGGAAGGATGGCTTTGCATGGTAAACATTGGACATGCTGTTCCGCCTCCATTCTGGCTGCAGACTTGCTGATGACCTGGCCTTCATAGCCATTAGTGAAGAAATGGGTCATGTGAAGTCCTGGGACTCCTATGAGGATGTGATAACATATTGCTCTAAATTTTCTTTTTCTGCAGGTTAGGTTTACTTAATTGTTTTTGAAGAATTTAGACCTATTTCGCCTCCCTCTTTCCTAGGAGTTGCAACTGTGCACTAAAGGGTGGTGTGACGGACGTGTTGCTCTAAGAAAGCTTCACCATCGTAAATGAGACCAAGGACTGTTGTATGCAGTCATCTAGTAAGAGGCAGTGACCTATCTTGGAGAATCCAGGCCAGCCTAACCTCTTACTGGGTGGGCCACCCCTCCTAAACTGCTGTGACTGTCCTGGTGTCAGAATGTCTGGGTGAGCGTAACAGAGCCTCTTCCCATGTTTCAGTCTTACTAGTGTTGATGATTTCATAAGGACAGATTTGAAAAACAAACACATTAAGTGTCCCTCCTCCCTTTCATGGCAGTCTCCTGTGACTGTCATGAAACCCCAGTCATTTGCGGTTCACTTCTTGGGAAGAACCAAATTCCTGAATGTTCACTGCAGTAGTACCTTGCTCTAAGCAGTCCCACTAGATTTAGTAGTACTGCTCATAAGTAAAATAGAGCCCAGTGTGGATTTGGGTATTTGGCAAGTCTGATTGCTGAAACGTACATGAGATTTAGGGATTGGATCAAGGGGCACGTGGCATACCTTTAATAAGACAGAAAAATCTGTTGATTTGCACTGCTTCTTTTTGTGAGTACAAGGCTTAACCTCCCTGAACTGCGTCCTCTTGTTGTCTACCTACTGTTCTAATTCTTGGAGATTGCTGAATGCCATATTATAACATAGTTTTGACTGTGCAGTGCCCAGGTTGGCTCCGTAGTCATCCTTGGTTTCCTGGTTTTGTCAGAAAATCCAGTTGCTGGTTCACAACAAACATTCCTAGTTCACACTTTTGTCAGGAACATACCTCTGACTTCATGCTGGATTTCTTTCCCTCCCTGTTTCTAAACCACCATTTTCTTCCTTGATTTCCATTAATGGAAGAATGGAATATAGGGTGCTTAGTTGTTATGATGTGTGTCTGCTCACATAGGGAGACGAACCATTGCGCTGATTTTTATCTACTGTCATATGTATGCATAGCACAGGAAAAAAAAGTCTTCAGATAAAACATTCAATGCCTTTTTTGTGCAAGGCCCATGTGCAGTATGCCTTGAATCTGGCTTGCAAGTATTGTAATTACATGGACACCTCTCCACAGCATGTTTCATGTGGTTGCAGTAGGGAACACCAGGTATTCCCAAACATGTCTTGTGAACGTGCTCGTCTCTTGTTGCCAGTAGCTAGCCAGATTGCTACTGACATCCATGCTACGCTGTTTATTGTGGAAAGGAAAGCCAGTTCACAAAAAATCCTGCCTTCTACAAGACTCTTGAGGAACTGACCAGACACAGGACTTGACCCTCTACTGCCTTATCCTGTAGCAATTGCTGGGTGTAGCAGAAGCTTATGGCATAGGTGAAAGATGTTATCAGTGAATGCACAGAACTGCGAGGCAGTCAAGGAGCAGGTCCTGGCGACACAGTGGTGGTAACGTTACCTCCTTCCAGCCATACCTGCCTGACTGAAGCTCTTGAGGCCGAGGATTTTCTGACATCGCAAAGAAAGGCCCTCTTCATCTCCATATGGAGAGTGCAGAATAAAAGAGGAATCAGAAATTAGGTTAAAATACCACACTGCATAACACATTATACAACAGGCAGACCTGGAGTTTATCTGGAATTAATGACGTTAAGTGTTATATTAGCAGAATACCATCCTGTACTACGTAACACAGTACATTGTTTCATTAATATGAATTTCCTGTACTTTTGTGCCTGCTGAAATGCATGTTTGACCTAATTTCTGATCCAGACATTTGCCTGCTCACAGCCTTGTGTAAGAGCAATAAGTAAAACCTCAAGATTTTTGCCTGCGTGTACGCGCATGGTGTGTATGTTCATTCCTTTTTATAAATAGGAGTTCTGGAAAAGTTTTTGTTCTGGCTTTAGACTGTGACTAGAATTTTAAATTTGCAGCTGTCATATATGTAAGATCACCTTGCTTTTTTGCTGACTTGTGTAGAAATGAACTAAATAGTTTGTTGTAATGTGCAGTGTTAAAATGTTTCTCAAGTATGTCAATAGTCATACTACTTTAAAAATGCAGTGCAGTCTGTCCCATTCCTTGGTTCAATACCTGGCATTAAAAAGTGATACTGCTATTTTTTTTAATTATTATTTTTAAAAAACAGCCTTGTCTTTGTGGTCTTTCCTTTGCGGAGAAACACATTTGGACTTGTGCCAAAATCATCAGGTTCCAGGTTAGCTTTTGTTCTGTGGTGTCCAGTAAGAAGTCACTGCCCAGTTCCACCAAAAAGAAAGACAGAAGCTTACTGTGACCCAGTACTGTTTGAGAAACCAAAACTTATGCTAAAATGTGTGGGTAATTATTCAAGCACCTGCATTTTTAGAGCACATTACTCTGTATGAATGTGTATTTATTTGCTTGTTTAATAGGAAAGGTGTGTGTGTTGGGGTCCAGTTTCAGTTTTTTTCCTGGATGGTCCCAACTTCCATTGTTGGCTTGTGCTTTGCTGGCAAACAGACTTTAGGGTTCACTCTGTGAAATTTTGTTTAGTGAATTTTAAAAATTCAAAATATGCAATTTTGGTATGCAGGATTTTTTTAGGAAATTGTGTGTTCAGTGATTGTTCATGCTTAACCACGATGTAAAGGAGCCTGTATGTTTTGTAAACATGGAGCAGTCATGAGTCCAAAGTTTCATCTTTACTAATGAAGCTCATTCTGAATAAAACGTTAGCAGGAAAAGAATGATAGCAAGTGAATTATGGTTCCTCTGTTATTTTGCCATTACATGAGGAGTGTGGAAGGGAATTTGGCAGAATTGCTCCATATTTTATGAGAGGGTGGCTGAAATTCATCACTCAGTGTTTAAAGGCAATGTGTAAAGTATGGGTTGTGGTAAATAGTGAAAGGGCATTCATGTTTTTTAATTAGTATGGAGTACAGAACTATAGGTGATGACTACTAAACCTTCTAACAAAACTTCTTTTCTGTTTTAATAAAATAAAAAATTTAAGTAAATGCTTTGCTTATAGGAATGAGGGATTGTTGGCCTTCACTCAAGCCTGCATTGTACAGACTGGTACACTGGTTCCCTCTTACCTTGAGCTCCCCTTCCCAGCTGCATGATTGCTGGAGCCATGGGCATCCAGCTTTTTTTGACAGTGCACATGATTTTCTGGAGTAAGAGTGGTCAATATTACACACTGATTTTGTTACATTCACAGCAGGGCTGAAGCAAAACCAATCAATCAATACATGGTCTGGACTCTTTTGTAGATGTCCCAGAATCAAAAGCTCCAGGCACCAGTCTGTCTTGTAAATTGAGCCAAGCCTGTGTTCTCTGGATTTCTCCACAAGAATGCCAGGGAGGAGAGGATGCTGCTCCCTTCCACTTATGAGAATGGATCTGTACCCACCATCCACAGCCAAACTAGCCCTAGGGAATGGGGCCTACTGGCATGAGACACTTGCAAGAGTTCTGCAGGAGATGTTCACGTGTCAAGTGAACACCTCTCTAGTAAGTGTTGGGGTTGAAATGCCTCCTTATCCCAATTGCACAGAAAATATGGCTTGAGATTTGTGTTTCCTAGACCTTTTCTATGGGTAGATGGAGGGGGAAGGGAGGGAAGAAGGTACATGGCAGCAAATTAATCCCAGCAGTGTCTGGGAGGCTGCTGAAAGATCTGCTGGGCCTGAAGGCAAAGCTTTTGAGCAAGAGCTTCAGTAGGACAAGATTGTCTGTAAATGTAGTGGATTTAGAACATGTTAGTGACCTTTCTGGTGCTGTACAGTGTTCTTAGGCCTGACAGCTGGGCTTGTTGTGCTCCCTCTCTTTGTCACTTTACCTCTTGCATGCTTGTGTCAACAAGCAAAGCTTCTTGCTTCAGCCTCAAGTTGAACAATTTTCAAGACATTTCTTAAGTTGCCCTGAGCATCTCTGATGAAAAAAAATAACCTTCCAAGATCAGTGAAATTTAATGCTTAATGAATGTTTGGAAAATGCATTTTTCAAGCATTTTCTTATGCCTCAATATATTTTTATTATAGTTCTAAATCCTCTATTTTTTGTGCTAATCATGTTCCTGAATGTCAGAGTCAATTCAAGGGATTAGTTAAGATCCACAGGCAGAAGAAAACATTTCCAATCCATCCCACATTCTCCCTTCAGATGTACATGAGTCTGTTTTCACTCTCCTCATCCATTTCACACTGGAGCACATAATCATGGGGATGAAATGGGAATTCATGGAGCATCTATGCGTATGAGCACAGGGATGCATTCCCGTGCTGGGCGGGGTGGGGAGGGCATGCACACAGCACATGCTCATGTAGAGCCTTCATCAAGAGGGCTGGTAAAAGATCCTCAGGCTTTTCTGTCTCAGGAAGGTCATGTAGTTCATGGTGCTGGGATAGCTTGATAACATGAAGCTTTGTTACGATTACCTGGATTTCCTGTGGGATGAGTTGCTACTCCTTCTGAGCTGTCCCCTGCAAACCAGCTCCTACTGCTGTTGGATGGAACTCTGCTCCACAGCTGACGCCTCTCCTGGAGTTCAGGTGAGGAACCATACATTCCTCTGTTCCCCCAGACTGGAGTAGCCACCCAAAAGGGAACAACCAGATGCCTGCTCTTTGAGTTCATAAGATAAACTGGAGTTCTTTTGAAATAGAACTGCATAGAGCACTCTTGCAAGCTGGAAGGCAACATACAGACTTGGCCTAACTGGTTTGAAAGAGTGAAGAGTGGGTGGAGAAAGAAAGGACACGTGAAAATGAGCACATGATTAGACACTAGCCTGGAAATTCAGGTCTGTATGTGCAAAAACATCTACTGGGCATGTTTTGCAGTGGCCTGCTTATGTCATTTCTGTCAAATTGTGTCTCAAGAATGTCACTGAAACTGCATATTGTGCTTTTTCTTCAACACCTTTGAGCTGGGAAGCAGGCTATCTCAAAAGTGCAGTTTTGTACCTCACTGAAAGACTTGCTGGATGTACAGAAATTTTTTAGGATACCGAATTGTCACTGAAGCTCAGGAATTGGACTAAAGCTGAACAGGAATTCAGTGGGGAAAAACTGGGATAAAAAAGCCAAATGTTTAATTCTCAGTATGTGCAGTTGAGTCACATTGTTTAAAATAAAAAACTTTGCATATGTGTCTCCCCGTACAAATAATGAAGTTGACAATGTTGGTAATGCCAAGCAGCTGAAGACAAGACTTAATTAATCTATTAGATCTGAAAAGCTGAAAGCAAAAATGGCTGTTTGGTACAGTTATTGTGTTCAAAAGAAATAGTAGGATTAGATTAGGGGTCTGTAGCTTTCTGGCTTGGTTTTCAACCTTAAGTAAAAAAAAACAAACCTGAACTGAGAAACCTGAATGGTTTCAGGCTGAAGGTTATTTACATTCCTATTTTGAGAGTTATGAAAAAATGAGTGTGTTGTCACTGCACTCATCAGTTTGGGAGGCATTGCCCTATAGGTGCCTGCATGCCCTGACTTGATCTGAACCACTAGGATTTGCATCTGCTCGAGAGAAATCTGGATGTGCCTCAAGATGGAGGGGTTGGGGGGGGAGGGGGGAGAATCAGCTTCTGCAAGATGTTTTGAATTCAGGTGTCATTGTAAGTGTGTGATCTCACTGAAGAATTTAAAAACGGTGGTGAATCTTACAAGACTGTCAAAGCAGTCTGTCATGTGGTAGACACATGAGGCTGGCTATGAGCATAACAGGGAGATCACTTCCCAAGTATGGCCAATTTGCTGATTGAATTGCAAATTAATAATTTCTCACTTAAATTTTTCTGAATAATTGTTGCAGATGTTTCTTGAAGATATGCTTACGGAATGTATTTAAATACTGGGGACACAACTCAGAAATATGCTAACTGAAAAAGCACTGAAGTATTAAATCTGAGCAAGCCAAAGGGATTCAGTCACAGATGATTAAATACTTTCTTGAGCAGAGGTGGGCTTCACATTCATGTATTTGTTTCTTGATGCTTGGCTAGTCTGCACAATTCTTAAGGAACATTTGAAGTAAAAAGCTTTGCTTTGGGGAAGGCTTTATTTTGAAATTTGAAAGTATATTGACTAGGAGAGGCTCTTTAATACCCCAAGGCAGCTGTTTTCAAGCATCTGAGTCTAAAAACTTATTTCTGTAGCTTCTCTTTTTAATTGCTTATTGCAACATAGCTGAGCATTCTTAATTTATGGTGGAAAACCCCACAACCTTGCAGTTCATACCCACACCAAAACCCACCTTAGGAATCCAGAACAATGATGGTTTAAAAAGCTTGGGAGAAATAAATTGAATTCTAATCACTTCTTTTCTGCTATGCTGAAATGCTGAGGGGATTTGCTAAACCTACAGGTTGATAAAACTGAATCCCTGCTTAATGGTTGTATTTGTTAAACCAGCTAACTGCAATGGATATATAGTGTGTTCTTTCTTTTTGACCTCCCCTGGTTTAGAGAAGACAAGATTTGGACAGTTGTAGCTGGATTGAACAGCGTGATAAGAGTTGTAAAATGTTACCAGCAAAGAGTGAGGTTTTGTGATAAACAAAGGATTGCAACACTGAATGTCTTTCGGCAGCCGTCCAGGCAGAACAAGCATGCAGCAACTCCAGCAAACCCTTGGGATCGAGAGAAATGTCAGGAGTAGTGCATAAACAAGGATATTTTTTAATACCATAGATACTGTCTGTTACTGCTGATGCTTGACATCTTTGGGTTAGGATTCTTTCTTTGGTCCGTTGTAACAAGCAGCCTAAAAATCCCTTTGTGCTGCTTCCTTAGCTTCCTTAGGTCTCCTGTTTCCTCTTCTTCAGCCCTTTGTTTGGGCCATCCTGTTTCCCCACAGATTTGCAAGGAGAAACTTTCCTTTGTATGACTGACTGCAAATTTCTACTGCATTTTCAGTGATGAAACTGGTAACAAAATCTTCACAGAAACAGGAACATCTCCAGGGCTCCCAAGTTCTATTTGCAATACCCCATTATCTGCTGTTATTATCATAGGTCCTTTCTAAATCAGTATTTTGGATTATTTTTTCTTTAATATAGCCCAAATATTTTTGAAAAAAGCAGAACAAGATAAAGCAACTTGGAGGCTAGAGATTATTTGCACAATCTGATTTTTAAGATAGGATCACTTATTAACATGAATGGATCATTTTTTTTTGTTTGTTTGGTTGTTGGGTTTTAGGGGTTTTTTTTTGGTTTAGTGTATCAGTGACATTAATTTCGCAATTCCACTTGCTTTGATGAGGGAGGGAGATAAGGAAGAAGAAAATCCATATTCATGGCTCGGATTAGATCTGCTGAGTTTCACAATGTGTGTATGCGCTTCTGTTTCGTAAAACCTCAGGAACCTCCTAACAGCTGAACGCTGCAGTAGCACCGAAATCTTAATGAAATGTCACGTGCTGCCTATTAAGTTTAAAATGCCTGCTGAAATGTGCAGAGTCTGGGCTTTCTGGCTGTCGAGCACACAGAGCACTGCATGTGGAATTAGTTGTGACTGTCACTTCTCTGAGACCAAACTTGAGTCTTATTCCTCATTTGGAGCTGTTAGCTGCCTTGGGCTCTGAGGATCTGTCATATGTCCTAGAGGCACTGGCAGTCCTAACTTTATGGATCTAAAGCAACCAGCCTTTGATAGGGAGACATTTAAAAATTTTGAGGGCGAGTTATCCACCTCCTTAAGAGATTCTTAAATGCTTGATTTGGTCAATGACTCAGGTTTTGCTAAAGGAAATGGAAATTTGGTTAAATTGTCCAGGCTCTGTCCTACCCTGCCGTTCTTGCTTAGCAGCACAGAGGAAGGAGGTGTTTTGGGATGGGTGTTGAACCAGCTGGGATGTGACCCACCACAAATCTCTGTTGAAACAATGGCCCCATAAGTACATATCTCAGATAAAGCTCCTTGCTGGAATGGTCCAATATGACCTCTCTGGTAAGAGTATAGGATTCCTCTGTTGTAGACAGGACTTTTAAGCTTTAAAAGAAGCTGTAAAATTCTGCAAGATTCCTTCAGCTTTGTAAGTTGACAGAAATGCGAAGCTCTTCTGGCCATGAGGTGCTCTGCAAACTGGAGGAGCTGCTCTTCTAGTCAGCTTCAGGTGAGGAAAGTTCCAAAGTAACCTCCCTCGTGGTGGGGCACTGTGTCTGATGCTGCGCTGAGGATTAATGTGCTGCTCAGATTCTCTTTTGCATAGCTTCTAAAAAGTATTTCTCATTCTTCCCCTCCTCCCTCATCCTTTTTTTCTGCCTATAATTGTTTTGAAAAAAACAAAAACAGGCACTAAGAAAAACAAAAGAAAAATAAAGCTGTTCTTCATGCTGGCCACGTTTATGCCATCTGTTCTGTATCTATTTAAACTCTGTTGGGAGAAAGCAGAGGTGCCCCTGAATTTCAGCTATGCTTCAAATGAATCCCATTGGGCTTCCTGTTTTGGAGACTAAACCTTGCTAAGCAGAGGACCTCTGAGAAGAAAAATTTTGTTTAAGTCCCAGGAGTGAGCAGACGTGGTCGGTGGTTGCTGGAAAGAGCAGAGGGAGCAGTGGCAGTCCTTGCAGCGAGGTATTTTTCCTGTGCTTCGAGACCAGCAGGCTGGTGCAGCAGCAGGAGGGCAGGACTGGCTGCACATGCACGGATTCTCTCGGGGTGCTGCTTGACAGCTTCCCAATGTGTATTTTGAGCTGCTTGCAGTTGGTATCCGTTTAAATTACTTCAGCTACAGTATCCCTGATTGCTCCAAAGACATTGCAAGTGAGCTGTAACCTAAAGCAGACATGAAAAGCCTATCCCACAGGGCCTGTCTTTGCACTATCCCCATTAGCAAAGGTTTCTGTATTACTGTGGGAGGTAGGGAGGAGTGAGGATGATTGGATGGTTGGGGTGTGGTTTCCTTTTTTTAGTCAAGGCAAATAAACTTTGACAGGTGTTAAAACAAAAAGGCAAAGGAAAAATACTGAACAGTCCTTATGTCAGCTGAAGTGTCCTCAGCACAGCTTTGAAGTGAGAGCTAGTTCTCTATCTCAGTGCCAACTTTGAAGATGTGTGTCTCTATGCACATACTTAGTGTGTTAATTAAAACAAGAGCTGAATGAAGGCTTGTCTCTTATTTTGCAAATAGTTGCACCAGAAACTGGAAGGTTGAGTCTAGCCTCAGGCACGCAGGTATTACATGGCTCTCCTAGAGCTCTACCACTGTCTCTGCTCCTTGTTTTACACTGTGTTGTACACGGTCCCTTGCCTTCCCTAGGCTCCCTCCCCAGTACTCATTAATTATATTCTAGCTAAATAAGCAGACTGGCAGTGTTCAGTGGCTGTGAACTAAAGTCCTTGATGTGTTTCAGAGGCAAGAACACGTATCACGGGGTTTTATGTAACTTCCCCTTTTTTTCTTGTCAAGGGCTAACCAGCCTCTATAGATACGGGACCTGCTGGGCCACCATGTCAAAACCTTGCCAAATATTTAATTTATAAGTGTGAAATCAAAGTGCTGGATAAATCAGAGTGTCTGGAGAAGCATACTTTGCTTGCTGTGTCTGCCCTAGAAGGATGTCTCAAATACTGCTCAGTTTTGCCTTGCTCCTGTTTTAATACATGGTACTTTTGTAGGTCAGCCTCTGTAGTCTTTTCTTTTGTATAGGTGGAAAGGCTGCTTTAATGAGAATGGTTCAGACACATTTGCTATGATTAAAATTCTTAAAATTTATTTTCACTAGACTACTGTGTGCTTTTTTAAAATACAGGAAGGAAAATTGGCTGGGACATTCACTCATCAGTTCCATTGAGAGCTTTAATAGAGTTGTGCAGTAATTAAGAAAGACTGAGATCCTCAGCCAAGTTTCAGATGGGTGGAGGTGACATTCAAGTGGTCCATCAGAAAGCCACTATTGCAAGCTTGTGAGAGAGGGAGAAAAATGGTTTGCACTCCCCTCCTTTCCCTGGCCAGCTCTACCTTTTCAAGTTTGGTACAACTTTGGTTGTACCTTTGGGGCAGGAGATGTTGTGATATTTCCCTGTGAACACTCTATAATGCCTGAGTGCACATGTGCTCATGCACACTCATGTCTGTGTTCATGTGTGTAGATCTAGAGATGCTCTCTTATCTCCTTAACTTCTATACATCCTTACAAATATGGAATTAATGGGCTACTGGTACTAATGAATGTAAATCCAGTGACTTCAGAGGACCTCTGGGGAATTGCAACACCCAGAGTGAAGACCAATAGAAATAGATAACTTTTTATGTTCACCAATCTCTGAAGTTTTAAGCTTATTTTCCTGGTAAATCTTCCATTTTATGGAAAGCCTGATTTTCTATGGAAATGAGACATGCCCTCACGTACTCTGCATGTCTGTGTCCCTTTCCACTGACCTTGCAACCCAAATTAAATGCAGTGATAGCTATCAAAAAGATAATTAAATTTCTGTTTTGATGATGTGTAAGTAGAAGAGTAGAGGGAAGAGAGAGGCAGATCCTGTTAGTCCCAAATATTTGAAAAAGCTGCAGTGTGTACTTGAATCTCATTACAAAGACCATGTGGAGGATGACCCCCAATAAAAGACTCAAGCAGAAGACAAAACTCAAACTGATACTTGCAGTGAACAGTGAGACAGACAGGAAATTAGATTTTATGTTTTCTTCTTTTAATGGAATTCATTTTCTTTTGAATTGCAGCCTCTTCTAGGTTTTTTTACATATATTTTAGTCTTGAGTGATGAATTTAAGTGGCACTGGTTGCCAATATACAGCCCAAGGCAAGTGGAGTTTTGCAGTCACCAGAAGCTGAATCTCTTCATTAGTAGAGTCATAACAGCTTTCATGACATCACTTTAAATAACTAAGTAATTTCACTGAGATGGGGACAGATACCAATTGGCAGAACTGTAGAGGTGCATCATCAAAAGGAAATGCCTGTAATGATGTGTCTGACTGGGTTTTAGTACCAAAAGCAAGGCAAAACCATACAGTGCTCTGTCATTTATGATAGCATAGCAGATATGGTTGGTTTAGCTGGGATGAACTAGGAGTGTAAATTAGGTTAGGTTCTGTTACTTGAAGCAATAAACAGGAAATTAATTAATTATTGTACCCACAAGCTCCCCTTCTTCAAGGCTGTAATAAGAGTAGCCAACATCTAAACTAGGTACAGGTGACTTAGTTATGGCGCTTACTTGGAATACTGAGAGAGTAAGAGAGATACAATCTATGGAGGAGAGGAAGTTTTGTTGAAGGCCAGGAGAGATTTTAGCCAAACAGAACAGGTAGAGAGAGTGCGAGAGGCAATTTCACTAGTGAAAAATTGAAGTGGTTAAGGGAGAAAAGGCCTGAGGGAGGCTTATAATTTGGCATGAAATATGGATATTTAGTAGATAGCAGTCTAACAGATTAAGACATTTCAGGACCCAGTACAGCTGTTAATTCCAAAGCCAGATGGAAGTATTCTCAAATAGCAATGCATTTTTTCCCTTGTGCCATCAACAGGCAGGCATAGTGGACATTTCCTGTGTCTTTAAACCAAGTAATACCAAACAGGGCTTCTGAGTAAAGCTCGATATAAGGGCATTTGGTATTTTCAGTTGTGTAAGTCTCATATAAGGCAGATTTGTCCGAAGACTTGATATATTGCTTCAGCGAGTAAAACCCTTTTGTATGTCACTGAGCTATCTAGAATAACTTAAAGAGTGCTAAGCAGTGAAAACACATCTGGGGAGCAAAAATTGTGTGTCAGCAGTTACTGCTTCAGATGGAGTATGAGAAGAAAAGGAAGAAGGAAGGGAAGGGAAGAGGGGAGCGGCGGCGAGGGGCGGGAGGGGG
>VYZP01013047.1:88411-102367 GCA_013400635.1 Hypocryptadius cinnamomeus
TTTGCCTATGTTAGAAACCTCAAAAGTTTTGAGGGGAGTGTTAAGATTTCAGCTTCCTCTGCCAGCCTGTTTGGAGGTGGAGAGGTCACTTTGTTAGTGTGTGTGGGCACCTGAATTCTTCAGGGGAGCTATGGGTGGCACTGCTTCCTTGCTGATAAGCATGTGGCATTTTTCATAGGCATAAAATTGAATGGAGCGGCTCGCTGCTGACACTGAGCATTCTCTGAGATGCCTGATGACCATGCCCTGCTCACATGCTTCTGGCAAGGGTAATCAACCATGCTAAGGGCAGCAAAAATATTTCCCTCTAAGGTTAGATAGTTGTTGGTGTTCTGTCTCTTTATGGGCAGAGAGGTTCAGCTGCTGGGGACACCTGCACATGTCTGCCACACAGGATCAGACCCTGGGGAGCTGCCAGGTGAGCATGATACATACTCCACCTTGTTTTCCATGAGTGCCCCATACTTTGACTTTTGCAGGAGTGAGGCATGCCTGTAGCATCAGGACATTTGGATGAAACTGAGAATCAGGCCAGATGTAATGAGCCCTCCCACCTTCCATAAGGTTCTATAATGCTGCATCTTTGAGACGTAGCATAGTCTACTTGTGCAAACCTGGAAGAAAAACCCACCACTACCAACTCTCCACATTGCACCTCCTGAAAACCTTGTGCAGCAACTATCTTAAAATTCCTTTTAAAAAATACGTTCAGGTGCTGTTTTTAAATGAAGTCTCTGACCTTGAGAATACATGGCTGAATTAAAAATGAACTGCGTAAAACTTGTTTAAAATATTACCCTGCATTTCAGAATATGGCTTATATGAAAACTGCATATATATTCAAAATTTAATTGTATATTAATATATCAACATCAAAACTGTATATTAATGTAATTAAAACCACCCTTTCATTGCTTTTGAAATTATTTAACAGTTGACAAGTTCAAAGGTGAAAGAAAGTGAAAATTTCAAACAAACATGGCTTTGTCGTTTACTTTGGTAATGTAGTTATCAGTGTTAGCAAACTGTTCCTCTTGTATGCCTATCCAAAATCTGTGTGTAAGTTCAGAAATAGTGCCAGCTGAAGCATATTTTATAAATACCCATGTGTATAAATAGACATTTATATATGTGCATGTGCATATGTATGTGTGCGTTTATCTTTAATGATACATATATTGAAAAATTTCACATGGCATTGCTTGAGAAGCCTCAGCAGCACAGAATAGTTTTTGTAAGGTTATAAAAGACTCACAGGGAAAAGCTTGCAAAATACTTTCATCTAAAATAATGACAGAATCATCATAGATTCACAGAGTGGTTTGGGTTGGGAGGGACCTTTAAGATCATCTCGTTCCAACCACCTGCTATGGGCAGGGACACCTCCCACCAGACCCAGTTGCTCAGAGACCGTATAAGGTTGGAGATTTTGCTCTTCAATGCATCTCACCTCAATATGGAGCTTTTCAGTTTTGCAAGGAGTGTGTGTGCTATCTCTGCTCTTTTACCCTTTCATGCATGCACACATATGGATGGATGTACCTTCTCATAGGAGGTGACTCCAAATTACTGGATAGCTGTACTCCAATGTTAAAAGAGCATCCCCTGGTCGCTTTCATCTTGGAAACAATTTCATGTGAATGTCCTGTGCAAATTGATCTGTAGAATACACTGATGTAATATATGCATGTGAAAATCTGAAGGAATGCTTCATAACAAAGCTGGATGAACATTACTGTAGACCAGATATTACCTGTGAGTGAGTACCCCACTGTATTTTCAACCATCCTTTCTTGCTCAGCAAGAAATTATTCAGAGGTATCTCAAAGGAAAAAGTGTGGTGAACTGTGGATCAGTAGAGATTCATATGGATCATATGAATCTGTATTGAGAGATTGTATGGATATGCTTTCTTTTTCCTTTCTTTTTCAATTTTTTTTTTAAACAAAAAAATGCATTTGTTGTTACTGCACTCTTAAGATGATTGCTTTTGCTTCTATCCCTTTCACAAAATATTTGAGGGAAGCAAGCACAACTAGATACTCCTGATCTCACTATGCATTTAGCAGAGTGTCCTGGTTTGGGAGGACAGGAATAATTTTTGCACTGGCCAGGAGGGGCTATGGCTGGTACCTGGAGGTTGTTTTGTACCACCTCAGGTCATTTTCCAAGGCTGGGGAAAGGGGTCCCTTCTGGGTTGGTGTAGCATGGTGGAGGGAGAGGTTGGGTATTGTCAGGGGTGAGAAGTCCTGTACAAAATAGGTGAGAAATCCTTTGTTTCTTGCATGACTTTGTTATTAATATTTTTGCTGTTATTGTTCGTTTTCATATGTCATTGCTGTTTCCAGTAAACTGTTCTTTTCTCAACCCACAATCTTTACCTTTTGTGGCTCCAATTCTCCTCTCCATCCTGCCACAGGAGAAGGGGAAGAGGGAGGAGGAGCGAGTGAGTGAAGACCATGTAGTTTGGAGAGTCTCAGTGGGAGCACCAAATTGGGGAGTACCATTTCTAGACCATGACACAGAGCAACCAGGGTAGTTTCCACTGCCAGCTGAATGCAAGTGAGACTCTTGCACATTTCTGTTGTTCTGTTGGTTAATGGAACCTTGCTCTTTAGCTATAACACTTGGATATTTTTCCTCAAGCTTCTCCAAAGTACAAGTGCTACTAGAGCTTTTCACACTTACAGCCCATAACCCCTCAAGAACTCTGGAAACACTGCAGAGGAATAATGGATATGCCCAGGTTAGTTGTATTACTTGTAGCTGGGACCTGAAAATACGCAAAATGTTCTGTGGGAGACTTTATACTGGGGTTTTAACAGGTAAAAGTAATTAGACTCTAGAGTTTGGAGACAGGGAGGTTGCTGGGAAAAAGGCATTGCAGTAAATGCATTATGTACACAAATGGTTACATATGCTTGTACACTAAACTGAATTGCTGGGATTTCTTACACTATAGCAAGTTGTTATCATCTCTATCCTTTCTGTGGGTCTTCAGTTTTTTCCCCTTCACCTGCAGTGTGGCAGTCCATTTTTCCATGCTTATGCTTGCCACCTCATGCAAGAAGAAATAATAATAATACCCATCATTTCCAGGGTAATCTTGTGTGGAGGACCGGGCATAGGATGATAAGCATGTTTTATTCTCAAGCATTCTGACTGCTGCGAGAGGAAAGTTGTTAGTGGAAGAGAGGGTCCTGTGGAGATGGAGCAGCCCTGTTCTCAGCCAGCTTCTTTTTCTGCCTTGAGGATTCTGCTCATTGTGCCTGCACTGACTCCCCCTCAGCCCGACTCACTTCCTGGAGGGCTCTAAAGGGCTGTCTGTGCATGCACAAATAATGTAATGTGAATGGTGTGAAAAACCTACTTTACATAAGAGATGTACACCAGATAAACTAGAAAAGGAAGTGGATTGGTCCCTTTCTCTCTTCCTTTCTCTCTTTTGACCCCAGATTTGGACTATCCATGGTGGCAGGACCAATGTGGGATCTAAGGATTGGTGATCTTTCTCCTTCTCTTTATCTCTTTTCTGTCTTTATTTCTCTCCTCCCTTGCCTTGTCTTGGCAAAGTGCAGCTATCATGTTCTTACCCTGTACTCTGTACTGAAGTTTGCTGTAAGGATTGGGAGCATGTTAAAGGTGGTTGTAAAAGCTGAGAGCTTGTTAACTGTACAGCCAACACCTCTCACTATATAGTGGGCTAGTTTCTGGAATTGCAGCGACTATAGAATAAAAGATAAGAGATCCCTGACACGTGGACTGGTGTCTTTGTTAAGCCAGATGAGAATTTATAATGAACAGATGCCCTGTCCTGAGTGGGCTGTGACATCCCACCCATGCAGTTTTGACCACTGTGCAGAACAGTCCAAGTCCAGATGGAAAACCACCTGTAAACTAAAAGATTGACATCCATCCAGTGACACTTCCCACAACAGAGATTGCCAGTTGGAGATGTGCTATGCAACTGTACTTTATCCTAGGAGGGGTTTGGGTAGAGTCCTGAAAGCATCCACAGCTGTGGGGTGGAAGTGAATGAATACTGGGCTTCTCCTAAGCACGGCTGTGCTACAGGTTTTTCTTGGGCAGTGTTTGCACCCTGTGTGGTTTCACCCTGCCAGCTGGAGCTGCACTGCCTGTTTTAGCCATAGGCACCCAAGCTCTGCTCCTTTTGCAGCCTGCACAGAGGAGTCCTGTTTATGGTCCATCCAGAAAGCTCAAGGATCAGACAGCACCTCTCTCATTCCTTGCTTGTAAATTGTCCAGGAGAAATAGTGTTTACCTCTGGGTTAAAGAACTGATCTACAGATGGGATTGATTGCAAAAGTAAACTGGATGTGTAAAATCAAAGATGCCCCTTTGGCCTTTCAAAGCAACAGAGAAGTTGCCACCGAGAAACCATCAGGTATGTGTACCTTTCTCCCCTGCTCTGAAACAAAGGACAGGTATTCTTCTATTGGCTTTTCTGTGAGATGACTTTCTGTGTATTGATTTTTATGGCTTTTCAACTGTTGTCTCTCAAGTCTTCTGCATTGACAGCATTATGAGGATCAGCTGTACGGTCAGAGTTTGGAAAATATTTATATTTTTGGTTCTTTCTGAGTCAGATGGGTTCACAAAATCCTTGGGGCTGAATGATGATATCATTTCTCACCTCTGTACTTCACAGGTCAAATTATTGCAGCTGCTCAGAGAATTGGAAGAATTCGGGGCAGAGAATTAGCCTTTAGCATCCATTTCTGCTCTTAGTGAAGTTAAGAGGAAATTCTTTCAGGATCAGACCTGTTTGTGCACATTTGCTCATGCTGAAACCTGTGGCTGTATGCAGCTATGTTGAATTTTGCACCTAAAAATAGATATCTTTGCAGAAACAAGGGGCTTGCTTTGTTCACATTTATTCCTTTATCCTTGACTGATTGTTTCTGTCTGTCAGCAACAGCACTGCCTCATTGTTTTGGTGCTCCAACTGGGACGCGTTAAATGGATCCTGTTTTCAGAAACTGCTGAGACTCCAAGCCCTTGAGATATCTGCCCATTAGAGTGTTTCACCCTGGGCAGCTCAAAGTGGTGGCAGTTGCACCTTTCCTTCTTAGTAATAACTGTTTTCGATGCAATTTTTTGCAACTTAATGATTTAAAGCCCACCTGGTTTGTGATTGTTGGGGAGAAGAGACAGTAGATTGCTCTTCAGATATTCACCTTGGCATTTTGTAGAAAACATTGCCACTTTTTAGCCAAATGATCTCTCACTTTTGTTCATTCTCATCCTTCTGACCGACCATTCTCCATTCACCAGGCTCACAAACAACCTCATTTTTCACACCTACTTCTCCATTTGTTGACACTTTGGGCTCCTGCCCATTGCTCTCCCTCAGCAGCAAGCTCATTCACATTCCATATTCAAAACCCACAACATGATTCATTGAACACCAAAGTGCTTTTGCTTTGCACTGTTTGTCTGAGACTGACCTGAAGGATGACATTATAAATGAGCTCTTACATCTGAATTGCTTTGTCCTGATTAGCAAAGTCAGGAGAATATGGCAAGGAGCTTTTTGGGCTTGAGTGGGATCAGCTGCTTCTCCAAAGTTTCTCTACTCATTGATCTTATGTCTCTGCTTCCCTCTGTTGCATGGAGTGTGCCAGTTTCAGTTTTTAGGTTCCTGAGGGAGATTCTTGAAGAGGACCGTTTGCTACAGATGACTTTCACCAACAAACCAAAACAAACCAACAAACCAAACCAAATCCCCCAGCCAAATCCTAAACCAACAGAATGGAAGTGGCATTCAGTTTGAAAAGAGGGGGAGGAGCTGGACATTGGAAATGTTGTAAACCATGAGAATGCTGCAACTTTAATTTTGCTGATTTGAGAGGTTTACGACTGTGCATTTAGAAGATCATTAACAGGAATATTCACTCCTCAATAGGTGAATTCATCTTAGAAATGTCATAGTATTTTCTAAATTCTTCATTGGTCATTCAGACCAACATTCCAAATCCAGATATGGGACTAATTCTGATACGTGTCACTAAAAGGGAAGAACCAAAGATCACTCTTATTTTTGTCATCCACAGATTAATGTGAAAATATTGCCCCAGTGAGTTGTCTGTTTTGCCATATCTACTCAGCTTCCTGTTAATTTCAGTTGTATTCTGTATCCATGACCAGTGACTACTGCTGATATCAACATCAAGATTTACAGAGCTGCAAAATACTACTCTGAGGGCTAAGACTTTGAGACATAATGAGTCTCAGTAGACATCCTAATAGAGATTATTAAGTGCTTTATTACACACAGTAATTATTCTTGTCACGCAGAACATCTCAGTTTGTGACATAAAAGAGGTACTTTTTCAGATTAATATTAAGGAAAATTAGTTGAAATTTGAGATCTAGAAGAAAACCACTCTTAAAAATGATCAGAGTAGGTTGTGAGCTTTCCTAGCACCTCTTATTTTTCACTAATATGAATGAAACTCTGGAGTAATACAACTGGCTGATGAAGAACAAAGGTTTTTTTCTGTTATAGAAAGAAGTGAAAGATAGAAGGGGAAGTGGCAAATGAACATAAAAATAGGTGAAATAAGTGTCAAACTTGTAGTGTCAACACTGTTGGAAGTTGGGACTCTTGGTTTTAGTAAGTTATTGTTAAAGGTATAAACAGGCTTTGGTGGAGTGGAGTAATGGTCTCAAGGAACCACTGGAATGCAGAAATTAGAATCTCTCTCAAAGGAGGTGAGAGATGAATAATATGTAGTGTAGCCATGATATTTTATGAAAAATCCTATTCCCAGGATTTTTCCCCTGAGAAGCTGAGGAGCCTCAGCTGAGAAATGTCAACAATAATTATCTGCTGCTGTGGAATGCAACAGGTGCAACCACATTGGTCCATGTGGATTGTTTCTACTTGATGACCAATCATGATCCAGCTGTGTGGACTCTCTGAGCAGTCACAAGATTTTTTTATGAGATTCCTTTCTATTCTTGCTAACCTTCTGATGCATCTTTTCTCTCTATCCTTTTTAGTATAGTTTTAGTATATAGTATTTTAATATAATATATATCATAATATAATAAACCAACCTTCTAAAACATAGAGTCAAAATCCCTGTCTCTCCCACGTCCTCGTCCTCCGAGACCCCCTCGGGTTCCACAGCAACAATATAGGAAACAGGACTTTGTTGTACTTCAGGAAGGGTGAAATATAGGTGAAACATAGGTAATACTTATGGGTGATTTACTGATTAGTTACTAGTTTGTGACCTATGTGTTAATATTATTGACTCAACTATAAGCAAGCTGTTAGTTAATAGTATGTGACCCATGGGTGGCCACAGTGAGATTGTTACAGAGTCTTCCAGTGTCTGCTGTTTCAAAAGGATTTTTTGAAACATAAATGAAGTAAATGTTTTTTGAGGGCTTGGGGATCTGGTGTTGAAACAAGACTTAAGTATCTCAGTTTATTTTATCAGCAATGAGAATCAAGAGGTGACAGGTTTACAGCGGAGAAGTTCTTTCCAGGAGAGAGAATAATGAAGTCTAGACAAGTGTGTGACATGATCTTATAGGTGGAAGCTAAAATTACACCAGTGGAGACAGCAAATAAAGCACAGATTTTGAACTAGGAGCTCTGTGAACAACACAACAAAACCCCCACAAATTTCTTCCCCATCCTTCTGATGTTCATATCACCTCTTTGGAGTGTGTACTTCAAGTAAAAGATACTGGTTCCAGTACAAGACTAGGTAGATGAGCATTAGTCACTTTTAAAATACAGAGGCATACTGGGTCAATTAATTACTGCTTTTTGTGGCCTACAGCTCTGTGGATCTATTATGCCCACTCCTTTCAATCACAAAGTATTCAGAGACCAGGATCATTCTGTATTATTTGTTCAGATGTAGTATCTTTCCTCTGTGTTATGAACATAGGATATAAAAGTGATAGATATTCTCCTTGTTCCTTTAGCATTCAGGTCCGTCTCCCATTAGCTCAGAGTTTAGGACTGAGATTGCAGATGCTGCTTTGTCATGCAGTCTATGGCTTTCATCACCGCCTTATCACTTAAATGTAGGATTTCAGTTTCAGATGTGGATGTTATCACAGGATTTGGACATAATGCCCTCATTGTTGCCATGCAGATGTAGGCAGCATGTTAAACAGTGCTTAACCGAGTGTGGTCTTTCTTATGGCTCATGCAATTGCTGTCACCTAAATTCTAAACTTCCAGACCTTGGGCACTAACCTTGAAACACCATTGTCCTGTGGTTAATGAATATAACGTGATCATTTCTGGAATGAAATGACCGGTCGCATTCTGTACAATACAAACTCGTTTCAATATTGCAGTTTTTCTTAGAGGGGGGAAAAAAAATCTCTTTTCAGAACAATATTTCCCCATTTCTATTATTTACTTGTTTATGAGGAATGATACAGTAAAGACTGGGAAAAAGCATTTGAAATTCTAGATATGAGGTGAAAAGATGCAAACAGTGGCTAAAAGTGCAAAGGAAACAGAAAGTGGGTACTACACTCAGCTGTTCTTTGATTCTGGAAGTTTGAATAGAGTTGTGAAGCCTTCCTCCTATATGGGTGTAGGATAGAGCTGTTCTTTGCCTGGTACGCAGGAAGATAATTATAGGGACAAAGGTGTCCTGGCCTCAGGCTTGGCCATTTATCAGGTGTTCTACCCCAAAGTGAAATCCATTAACTTCCTCACAGAGGAAGATGTGGAGGAATTAGCATACCAGGGTTTTCTCATCAGGGTGCACTAGGAAAATTGTTGGCCAGAAGGATATAGAGCACACAGGTATTTTGTCAGCAGGATGTTAAGTGGGAAGAGGATACAAGCATAAGATGTGAGGAATGAAGTCAGAACGAAGGACAGCTGATCTGAGGGGACAGGCCACTCCGTAGAACTGCTTTTTCATGCCCGCTGGGCTGAACCTTGTGCTGGTCATGAACCAAAGTGAAGGAGCTGCCAAGTCAGTTCCAGCGGAGCCTGTGTAAAGAAGGCAGGTAGCTCTGGCTGTGCAGTGCTGCTCTTGCAGTAATCCTGCACATCAGGAGGGGCAGGCACACATGAGCTGCCTGGGGGGAAGCCTCGAGCTGGGAGGAGTGGGCAGAGACCTCTGAGTTGTGTGGGTGGGTGCAGAGCAGTGAGCTGATGAAGCCCACTGTGATGATGTGCAAGCACTCCCAGTTCAGTCCTGGGCTATTTTGTCTGCTTGGTTTTACAGCCTGATAGCAGCTCTTTCAAAACAGTTTGTATATGTGTGATATATGTGTTTTATCAATTTCTGTGTGCCCTTTTCCCAGAGAGTTGGCATCTGTGAATTTATGGCACTGTACTGCTTGAAATGTGCCACTTCCATCTCCCTCCTTTAAGCTTGGAAGCTACAGCAACTGGGGCAATAGAGCTTATGCATTTCACCTGAGAGATTTCTGAGATATTGGGAAGGTGAGAATCTGTGTCTGTGTCTTGATATGGAGCCAATTTAAGCCCCAAGGAAAGATTTCCATTGATTATAACACAGTTTAAATCTGATCTGTAATACCTACTAAACAACAAATCGTGTTGTGATCCTTTTAAGTCATGACTTTTATATAAAATCAGGAGAATTATTCTTATTTATTATCCCTTTCACTTAAACCTTTTGGGGATAGAAACACATTCAGTTTCAGTGATAAATAAAACACTGCAATCAATGGCTTTGGAAAATCACTAAAAATAAAGGGCTTGTGTATGAGATTGAGTCAGTTTTTATCCTGCTAAGTACCTATTGTGGAGCAGGAGTGATTTACTGAAAAGTTGTGGAGAAAACCAGAGCACAGTAGTTTTGATACTTCATAGCTAAGTGATGGAGGAAAAGTTTTAAAAATAATACAATGATGTCAGAAGCTTTTCATATCTTGTAGAGTTTTCCCTACTAGAACCTAATTTCAGTCTGAACACAATTACCTGGAGTAGGCCACTCTAGGGACCAGATGGGGGAAATCCTTTAGAGTTTGTAGTATTGTAGTTGTGTTTTAGGAAGTATTTAGTATTTTAGCTAAGACTGGAGCTTTTTTTTCTTCATGCCCAGATTTTGCATCCTCCACTAAGACTGCGACATACTTGAGGCTGGTATTCTGCAGTCTCATTCCTCATTGTCATCTTAACTGTCTAAAACTGCCTCTAACATTTGAATGAAGAAACACAGGAACAAATCACATAGAGTTTCTCCTATTTCTCAATACATTCTGTTTTCAGTATATGCTATTATCTGAAGTACCATTAATCATAGGAATGTTTGTTGTGTTACAGTTATTCCTCAGGTCAATTACAGAAGTGAACTATCCTCTGTACTTCAGATCATCTTACAATAAGAAGGGCTTGGCTGTGCCTCCTCAGCTTTGCAGGACAGTTTGGCAGTAAATGACTGTGCAATTAATTTATTTTTCAGCTGGTGTGGTTTAAAATGCACAGACATCAGAAATACTGATATTACTGCAGATAACCTCCCTGTATGGACCTCATGCCACAATACCTAAGCAACTAATTTTTTTTTTTTTTTCATGCAACTGATTTACTTTGTCCTCCAGTCCCAGACTTGGAAGTTCTAGGCTCTTGCTCAGAGAGGCTGGGATACTGCATGGAAGTCAGAGCAGAAAGTCCTGGGTAAGCACACTGCCTTCTACCTCCCTGTTGGCTTAATGTGGATTTGTATTTTGATTATTTGCTGCTCAGCTTCCTTCAATACAGAGTTTAAAGCAAGTTTTGGATACATATCTATCTCTGGGAGCTTCAGAAATTAATTTTTCTATGAAATGATTCCTCTCACTGAATTGTTTCATGAGTTGAACATGAAGAAGGTACTCTCAGTTCAGTAGCACCCTGCATTGGCTTTGTACCAGCTCAGTCAGGTGGCACAGACAGTGAAGCAAGAAGCATTTTCTATGATGTGAAACCTCTCTGGGGTAAGGAAGACCTAGCTTTTTCTAGTAAGCTAGAACTTGTGAATAATATTTTGTAGGTTCCTTAAAGAGAGTTTCCCAATTATACACATCCAAACATAGCCTGTAAACTATTTTTGTGCAGTCTTATATGATTGGAAAGGAGTCAGGTAGATCAGTACCTTTGGTTTGCTCTAAGTGACTGCCTCCTAACTTCTCTGTGGATGAAGGCAAAAGCATTTGTGCTCACATGCTCTGTCTAGATTTGGTGGATACAACCTTTGGCCACTCAGTGGTTTTCCAAGAGGGCATGTCACAGCTGCTTCTGAAGGGATTAAGCTCATGCTGCTTTGGGGTGTTGACAGGTGGCCCTGGTGTGCAAATCATCTCCCCTCAGGCAAATCCATTCTCCTCAGCAGAAGCTATTTTATAATTTTGAGTGATTACATTTCAAGGGTCGATGAAAGCAGCAACCCCATGCTGTTAGTGATGTGTGAACACTCCTCATGAATTACCTTTCAAAACAAGGTTTGAAAGGGGTACTTAGGCAAAGCAGGGTCTTGCAGTTAAAAGGGAGGGTCTCTTTAAAGTGCACTGTGACTGGGAAGACTCCCCTACTCAGACTCCTGTCAGTGTGCAGATGTGTCTCCAAAATTGCTTTGTCCACTCCTTGCTCAGAAATCCTGTCATGTTCATGCTTCAGAAGCATACTGGCTCACTGAATACCAGGCTTTTACTGCCTGAGGAGAGGGCAATATTTCTCCCTAACAATACAATCTTGAAGTCTTATGGCAAAGATTTCTTTGACATAGGCAAAATATTTTATTTTGCCTGACTAAGGGACCAGTACCTTAATATATGCAATCTTTTAAACTGGCTCAGTTTTTAATGCTCACAGAACTGAAGTGCCTTATGAATTACAGACTGACATCTCCTTTATCAAATGAAATTACTATGTTGGATTCATTCATGGAATATTTCCAAGCACAAAACTCACTCTGCTTTCTATTTCTGTTAAGAACTGATCCACAGTATTCTGGTTTATGCTCACTGATAGCCATTTAACTCTTTTATTATAAAAACTTTGCATGATGCTATGTGTGTTGAGTAGAAACAATCTCTCCTGTGCTACAGTGACAGCTTTAAGATAAATAATGGTATTTTCAAAATCATTTGAATTTTGTTTATAGCTTCATCTACCACTTTAGTAGTAATGCACGGTGCTTTAAGATACATGAAATTATCGTTAGGTTCCTGGAGCGGTAAATTTAGAGAGTACCTTGAACACTCATTTGACAGATTTACTAGTAGCAAGAAGGTAAAGCAGATATAAACTATCATAAGGAAATCCACCCTTTTATTAAGAAGGCTCATATTTCAAACCCTTCTGAAAAATTACTCTGAACACTGTCAGTCTGAAATTCAGCTGATGTAAATAAACACCCTCCTACTGATGCACAAGAAGATGTGGGGTTTTACACCAAGTCTGTTCCCACATACCATATGATTCCATTCATTTTTGATAATTAATGTATAGTCCTTGCAGGCCCACATCAGAAATAACAATGGTTGAAAGTTCTGCTCATCAGAAGCTGTTGGAGTTTCATGTGTTAACCCCATTCCAGTTTACTTTGGTCACTGAACCCTGAATCCATTTCCAATGACAAAATAAAGATATGAGCTTGCAACACACATAAAATTTTGTTCTTAGATGCACACAGCTCTCACCTGACACTGACCTGGCTTGGCGCTGGTATGTCCATTAGATTTCACTGCATTTTAATTTCCAGCATTTTATCCATAACATAGCTAATCTCAATACCAAATTGAAGACTAAGTTTCGTTGCTTTCTATGTTTTGGACAGTGATAGAAGTGCAACCATCTTGGCACTGATGGTGAAAATTTGTCATTGTGATTCTTCTTTAAGGTCATTTCCTGTAATTCCTTTTGCTCACCAGCAAAGGCTTCCAGGGTTTCAAACAGTTGTCAGTGTAAGAGATTTACTGCACAGGTACCATTGAGGAAGAGCCCTGCTCATTTTAAGGTGTGCTCCAGTCTCATCTCATGTATTTTTTTTCCAGACCTTTACTTCAGGTCTAGTATTTTCCACATTTGGGTTCAGACCATTCACTATTTTGAGAGGAGTTTGGTTTATTTGAATTCCAGGAACTCACACCTAAACTACGAAAATAACTTTACTTCAATATCTTTCCACACCTTCACCTCAGACTTTTGTTGTTGTTGTTGCAGACAGAGATCTAATTCAAGGTTATGAGAGCTATTTTTTTGCTTCATGGTTGAGGTGTTTTATGGCAGTAAGAGCCAGAAACAGAAGAAACTCACAGACGCAGCAAAGTCTCCTGCCATTCCAGTACCTGCAGCCAATATTTGCAATCAGAAAATTGTCAATTTTCACAGTATTCCATTTGTGAGGTAGGTTCTGAAGTAAATTGGTTCTGCAGGTAGGCATTGATGATGGAAGATTGTCTTAATCCAGCAGTTCCAGTTCAATTACAGTGTGAATTACTGAGATACTGCCATATGGTTATGAAAATTGTCTCAAACAAGAAAACAAAGGATAGGATTATTCACAAAAGCCACATGGCTATTTTCCTTAGGAATGGTGGACTACACTGTAATGAGAAGTATTTTTAAAGCAAATAAGATTGTTGCTTCTGCAAACGTGGGTGATTAAATATTAATCAGAGCTCTGCCCCAATCCTGCTGAAATACTTAACAATTTTCTGGCTGTCACTCACTGTAATTCTGATGGCAGTAATGAAAAGTTGGTGTCAGGCCTGCTTGTTGGTGTCCTGCAAGACTGCAGCCAGGTGTGATTCCAACATTAAAACGCACCAATTTATTCCCATCCATGTGGAGAGTCCTGTGTAAATGCAAGGAGCAAAGTACAAAGAGCCAGGGTGACCCATCCTTCGCAGGCAAGGTGTGTGTCCCCCTCTCTCCCTCTGCTCAAGGCATCCTCTAGAAATAGTGATGTGTGGTCTAAAGCTGCCTTCCAA
>VYZP01013048.1:602-42549 GCA_013400635.1 Hypocryptadius cinnamomeus
TTCCCAAAATGTGCACTGTTTTCCATGGAATACCTCAGTCTTCTTTCACATGGTGTATGAAAGAGGTTAACTGATTGGTGATCATTGTGAAATATTGTTTTCAGTATTTGTGAATTATTATTTATGATTATGAACCACACAATAACATTATAAATATTTGTTAGCAATTTATTTATGACTGTTATAAACAGAGTAAAAGTAAATTGTCTCAAGTCATTATAAATTTCGTATCCAATGTCATTCTAGTAGAGACAAAACTTGGAAGATTTTCTATCTCCCACATTGTGATGTCTTTGATCTTGTTTATACAGCATCCAATCTGATGTCAGCCCACTCTTACTGAGCTCATCCCAAGATGCTCCACATGAATCCTCTCCCACTGCAGACTAAGAGCAATAGGGCCAGAGTCCTCCAGAGAGCTGTGGGGCATCTCTGCCTTCACTCATACCTCGCTGAGAACCATTCCTTCCATGGGATTGTTATGTGCACCACTTGGATAAATTACATTTCTTAATTAGTTGCGATTCCTCCTCTCTGTTTCCTCTCTTTCACTTGTGGAACAGCTCACTTTGTGTTCTTTTGCTGCATCAAGAACACTTTTAGCACTTAAAAACTAAGCTAGAGATGATTGATAAAGCAGTACAGTGGCTGGTTTTCCCTCTGAGCAGTTTCCCCTTGCCAGAAGAGTGGCCCCAAATGGGGAAGCTCTCACAGATAACAGAGTTACCCTGTTCCACCTTCTCATCCCTGGTGTGTCTGACTGGAACACACTTCAACAAAGCAATAGGTTCAAGGCTGGATTTTGCTGGGCATCTGCCCACACTGGGGATCTGCTAACCCATACCACCTGAAAAGCAGAAACCATGACTTCATTAGAAATAAGGCTGTGAAAGATGACACAGTAATAAAGAGGAGGAAGATGCTGTGCTTTAATGAAGATGTTTTTCTGTGCCAAAACTCTGTCTGCTAATAGCTTTTCCTGTCCATTCAGCCTTTTTTCCTTCTCCTTGTTTTTCTGCACCAGGTGGTGCCTGAACTTGTAAAGACTGGATGGGTCAGACAGGCTGCCTTGCCAGTGAGAAAAATACTATTCACAGGTGAAACCAGTTAACAAAATTGAAATACTCCAATTTGCTGGTGCACTGCAAGCCACAGGTGCCACATATGAGGATGCCCAGGATCTCCAGCCTGTAGCCCATGTTCTGTGAGAAGGGGCCAGTGCACAAGAGCACTTTCACCCTCGAGACACAATTCAGTTACAAACTAGTTCAGTTTGCAGCATCTACAGTTTAACTCCCTAAGCATCAGAGAGAAAAAGATATGTGGGTGTTGACGAGTGTCATTTTACTTATCCCAACTACTCCCTTCTTTGTGCCTGTTTTGCTAAGATGAATCCTTTCTGTTTGTCTCCAAATAAATAAATAAATAAATAAATAAGTGACTGTGATAAAGCACAGATATAATAGACTGCCTTGCAGCACACTGCCTCTCTCCCTTCCAGGGCTGGATTCTTTAGAAGAGTTTCAGGAGGTACACTGAAGGTGTACCACACTTAAGGTGTTTTGTTCTGACGCTGCTGTATGAGGAAACCTTTGGAGTACCCCCCTACACTTTTTTGCTGTGGAAGGACCTGCACCATGGTGATTGTATTGCATGGAGATGGAAAGTTCTCGTCACACGTTTCACTGAAGTGAAAAAAATTTGTTCTTTCTGCCTCTCCCCCATCTTCCTCAAGTCAGTGACACTTAAAAGGGGAAAACAAAACAACCAAGCACAAGCCAAAGGAAAGAAGAAGAGGTTTTAGTTGGAAAAGCATTTGAAGTGCTCCGGTGTTCTCTCCTCTCCTTGCTCTTGGCCTGTGAACTGAAAGCTTGCCAGCTTTTTCCTGATCTCAGCCAATGAGCTGGATGTGCCTGGGTTACCTGACAGAGTCAGTGGTGTGGGCAGTGCCTCTCAGTCACTGTGTTTCTTGAAGCTACAGAAAAGCAGCAATAGCATTTCCACTCCCTGCAGGAAGCTGAGTGCTCAAAAGTCAGGGCTGGTAGAGGCTGGTAGAGTAGCAAAGTGTGGAGGATAGTTTCAGCAGGAAAGCAAACTATTTGAATGAGTGTAGGCCTAAATAAAGGGTCTAAGATAAGCTGATGAGATTGTTATGGTGATGAATTATTTTAAATTTGCATATAAACATTCCTGCATATAAACAATAACACTTTATGCATTCAAATACGTGACTTCTAGATTTAGATACTGTGGACTATGTAGGTTTCTTTAAAATTTTCACTGAAAACAAAAATCAGGCTTATAGTGTGCTACCCTTTCTTCAATACCCTCTGCTATTTGGATGAGCATCCACCTACACTCTAAGTTATCTGGAGAAATGTAACTAATCACCAGTTTTTCTGAGCAGGGAAGATCACAAAGCCACAACCTCTTAGAAATTACAAGATGTGCTGCAACGAGTTGAAATCTGTGGGAAAGCAATTTATAACCAGCAGATTTGATGAAGACACCTTGTACCTGATGAGGTGATGAGGGGCCACTGATGGGTTATCTTGCAGGAAGGTCAACCCACAGCTCAAGGGAGGAGATTCTCCCCCTCTACTCCACTCTTGTAAGACCCCACCTGGCATACTGCATCCAGCTCTGGGATCCCCATCATAAGAGGGACATTGACCTGTTGGAAGGAGGCCAGAAGGATGCTCTGAGGGCCAGAGAACCTCTCATATGAAGACAGGCCAAAGAGCTGGGGCTGTCCAGCCAGGGGAAGAGAAGGCTCCAGAGTGATATTCCATTACCTAAAGGAGGGCTACAGAAAACTGTAGAGGGACTGTTTTCAAGGGCTTGAAGAGATAGGATGAGGGGGAATGCCTTTAAACTGAAAGAGGGTAGATTTAGGTTACATATTAGAAAGAAATTCTTCCCTGTGAGGACGGTGAGGCACTGCAACAGGTTCTCCAGAGAATCCGTGGATGCCTCATCCCTGGAAGTATTCAAGGCCAGACCAGATGGGTCTCTGAGCAGACTGATCTTGTGGAAGGTGTCCCTGTCTATGGCACAGGGATGGAAACTGGATGATCTTAAAGGTCCCTTCAAACCCAAACCAATTCTAAGAACTCCTCTTCCTCCATGATGGCTGAAGCAGATTGCACACCAGGCAACAGACATCCATCTCAGAGAGGCCAGTGGCATTAAACCTTCCTGGAGCCATGGCAGCTGTCCCCTTCTTAGACAGAGGGGAGCACAGAGCTGGGACAGGCATCTCTCAGAGAGGAGTCTGTCCATGGAGGTTTCTAGATCAGCTAGGGAAGGCAATGGGTGACTTGCTTTGCTGTTTTAAGCAGCATTGTGGAGTAGACACACACACGCACACACACACACGCACACACACGCACACACACACACACACACACTCTCTCTCTCTCTCTGCAACTAACCCACCTTTCCACAAGACACTAATTCTGCAAAATCACTGTTTAGGGAATGTCTTTAGGAAATCCCACATTAGTCCAAGCAAGGTTTTCATGAAGCAACTGCAGAAATGAAAGTTTGAGGCTCATAACCCCACATCACCAGGTGAACTCACAGAAGCAGACAACCTTAGGTGACTGTTCAGCCAGCATATCTGACAAGACAAGCAGGTGCCATGAAGTGGCAGATGAGTCTTGGTCTAGAGACACCTCACAACCCTTTCTCAAGCAAGAAGAAATGGTAGTCAAGATGGCAGACCATCTCTCCAGTGTCCCTTGGCTCTACATCCTCACTCAAACTTTGGTCACCCCTGCAGCATCAGAATTTCCTAACAAAATAATTGTTTTGTAACTTTCAAAGCAGATGGCATTTCCCTTGGAACAGGACCTGATTTCTTTACATGACAGATCAGACAATCAAAATTGTGCCTGGACAGCCCTTACAGAACACATGATCCATATCCAGGGCTCGTCCATGTGCAAAGGTTGGACCATTTCTCTGCTGAACAGACCAATCAAAGTGATGCTGAAAGGCTCTGTGAGCAGTCAAATACAAACTCTGAAAGGGTGTGAAATCAGTACCTATGTGTGGGAAGAGAGAAGCCATCATCTTAATTCACCTCTTAATCTTCTATAATATTTTGTTCCCTTTCTGTCTTCGCCCCCTCTACCATTTCGGCAGTCTTAAAAATCATTTACACTCTGAATACTATTTGTCTGTCCTCATCTCATACAAGGTGAAATTCCTGCTGAACTCTTCATACTAAAAAAATACTCTTGAGCCTAATGCTGAAAGTTACTGAACATCTTCCCAATGCTGCAAAGCCTCAGCTTTCATTTACTTCAAGATAAGTGGTTGACACACTGCACATCGTAGGATGTTCTCCTGCTGGGTCTAAGCAAAGAAGAGCTCAGGTAATTATTAAAATCTTAATTTTAGCTGTCAGTAATAATTTCACTTCTGCCTGTCAAAGAGGGTTGGACCCCACGCTGGAGCAGGGGAAGAGTGAGGAGTCCTGCCCCTGAGGAGCAAGGAGTGGCAGAGACAAGGTGTGATGAACTAACTATAGCCCCCCTTCCCCATCCCCCTGCAGCACTGGGGGCAGGGTGGGGGGAGTTAGGGAGTAAAGTTGAGCCCAGAAAGAAGGGGAGGCAGAGGGGAAGGTTTTCTAGGACCTGCTTTCATTTCTTGTTACTCTACTCTGATTTGATTGATAGTAAATTAAACTAATTTCCCCAAGTGGAGTCTCTTTTACCCATGACAGTCATTAGCAAGTGATTTCTCCCTGCCCTTGACTCATGGGACTTGTGTTTTCTTTTTGCCCTCCTGCCCAGCTGAGGAGGGCAGTGACAGAGCAGCTTTGGAGGGCACCTGGCATCCAGCTGGGATCAACCTGCCACATGCAGTCTACACTTGGTCCTCAAAGCCTTTGCCTGTTCTTCCTGTGCACCTTCTCTTTGTGCTCTTCTCCTTTCAAAATCTGTAGAGTTGCCACTGAAGAACAAGGAGAGATCAATGTTTTTGATATCCAGGAGCAAGCAGTCCGACAGCCACTGCCTCTTGGGGATCCAGACCCTTCCACAGCAATGCCAAGGCAGTGAGGGGAAGCACAGCTGAGATTCAATACTGGACACCCTCAGGAAAGCCAGTTACTGGGTGCTTGTGCCAACAGGAAACAAAGAGGTCCCATTGCCTTCTGGAAGAGAGTGGCAGCAATTTGATTGCTGCCCCAAGTGCAGAGATCAAGAAAGGCATTTTTAAATAGTCTCATTTGTTTTAAAAAATTTAGGTATGTCCTGCCCTTTTTCAACTAATTTATTTAATTTTGATCAGACCTTCAACTTTGTTTTAAAGATAATGCCCTGAATTTGTCAAGCAGATGGTCTTGGCAATTACTTATTGCTACAAAGCCCCTGTTTCTGTAAGAAAATATTTTTATTACTTTCATACCTGAGTTACATTTCAACCTCACAGGTAGCTGTCTCTGCTAGTGTAGTTACATGGGTTTGTGTCTTTTTTCAGCTGAGATAATTTCACTAACACCTGTGGTCCAACATTACAGCACAGCCCAGAGGTGTTTGCATCAGTGGGGAAATACCTGTGCTGAGGGGGTGGTGGGCCAGGGAGTGGTGACAGCTCTGCACACCAGCTTGGCCAGTACCAAAATGTTTCTGCAACCACACAGTGATTTCAGTAAGAGGATAGGCTGATAGATATATTCTCTATACTCTTACCATCACCTTGCACTGAAGCAAATATTAATATAAATATATGTACTACTTAGAGCTACATGACTGTGTTGTTTGATAAAATAGAAGACATTGTGGTTTTTACTTCTATTAAAATATTGAATTCAAGCAGCAGAAGCACCAGTGATGAGGAGATTGTTTCTTCCTAACATCCCCTGCCTGAGTCAGCCTCCATGCACTGGTCAAGAATCCCTTAAAACTCTGCATGAAGCAGTTTTCAGTTTCACAGAAATATATCAATCTAGAATTCTACAGTGTGTAACCTAATGTCTTATTATTATTTACATTTTTATATCACACATATACAGATAATATGCATTGAGGTATTCAGGGCAAATAATATGCTTTAAAATCATAGTAAAAAACCTGCCACAAAATAGTCTGCACATGCTACCTAGGCATTCAAAGCTTAATTATATTCTTAGTCAGTTTTGATTTACATTTAAATTACAAATTACATTTTGCTACCATTAATTTACAATGCTACTTAAAAAAATACATATTCTATGGTACATGAATAATAATTCAAAGCAGTCAGGTCGTGTTGGATTGCTATGATCTGATAGCAGGGGGTGAATAATAATATTTCTAGAAAGTTTTCTCCATTTGAATATAACATTTCTCAATGTATATGCCTCGAACATTTAAATTCAGCCAACCATTCATGGTGCAAACAGTTGCCACAGGATTTATAGAATGCCCTGCCTGCACGTGCATTTTTTAGAAGACTTCAGCGTAGCCATGTGGAAATATGCTCTAAACTAGGATACACTTGTTACTGGGCCAGAACAAGGAGCTTTTTGTCAATCACTCCACTCTGTGACCCTGTTACCTGTCAGAGAAGAGCAGAGTAGGATGCATGGACATCAGTGTGTGGCTGGGAGGTTTGCAAGGAAGCCTTGGAAGTGAGCAGGAGAGTTCATCTGGGCCTCACAGCAGGAGGATCTCTTTTTTTTTTTTCCCCCAGGGGGAACCTTTTGCTGCCATGGAGCTGTCTCAAGTGTTTGCATCCTTCCACAAATAGCTCATGGTGTCCACTTGACTTCAGGCATGTGTTTATGGTGCTGCTCTGATGGATAATCATTTCCATAAATCTCAGAGAAAATTAGTTTTTAAATAGCCTTTAGTTGATCCCATTCCAGTGCAATGACAAGTATCTTCCTTTGGATAAAACTCTGAAATGTAACATTTGCTTCTTATTGAGAATTCCTTTGGTGTAATTATTTGCTGCTACTGCTGTGCTACCCCCAGAAAAGGCCACCTCTGGATTTATATTGCATGTAGCCAGGGCTGATCTCATTATTTCTCCTGCAGACCATGTCCTGTAACTCATGACAATAAGCATGGCTTAAGTCACTTGGAATGAGAGTTAGGCAGGGTTGTACAGCATTAAATTCCATTTAAACTGAAGTTTAAAAAACCTTCAGTCTTGAGATTCAGAAATATCAAAGACACATTCTCAGTTTAAAAATCCATGCTCTTCTGTAAGGGAGAATGGAAAGGGGCTGTGAACACAAAACACAAAATAAAGCAGAAACATAGTCACTCTCACTCACAAACAGTGACAAGTAATGACTAATAGCCATGACTGTTCATAACGCTGAATTTATCTTTAATTTCCCCTTGAATACTTCTTTAGGGGCATGAGTAATATAATTTGACACTTACTTTCCAAGGAAGCTTCTTGTTGGGGTTGGGAAAGAAGTTGCCCTGTAAAAGCTGTAACAAATTCACCTGGATTGTATCACACACAGGCGATTACATTTCAGCTCCCTGAGAGAATTTGCTGTAGAAAGGACTCATTCGCAATGCCTACATAAAAAACTTTGAGGAAAATGGTCAAAACAGAGGGCCTAGCTACTGTAAAAATCCTCTTCCATCACAATGTAACTGAAGGAGAAAAACGAACGTTAGCAGCTTTATGGAGAGACACTATCTTCAACAACACATCTGGGAGGAATTTTGCTGAGAAAATGGCTCCAAAATAAAGTGAATGTGGCTGAAATGATGGGAAAGGAGACATATTTAGGATTTACCTTCATTCTCAAAGATTTTTATTTGTTGGTACTCTTCAGGACAAGGACCTGCCAGGGAGGACACTGGCATACCGAAGTCCATGTCCTTTGTGGGGCAGGAAGCAGCTCTGGGAGGGGGCCAAACACACCATTTCAGTCTCACTATTGCACAGCTGGTAAATCCTTTCCAATAAAAATGGTGTTGAGCAGCAAAAGGGTATGATTCTGGGGGCAAAAAAAACCAGAGCATAACTTTGCATATACAAGGAACTGGTCAAAAAAATCACTAAGAAATTTGAATTTGTTAAATCAAAAATCTATATAAATCTGCATTTTTCTATTAAGCAACCACTTTTCCAGTAAGAAATTATCAATTCTCTCTGCAAAATACATTATATTAGTCAATATATAGAAGGATATGAATTAAATCCTCATGAGCACAATAAACTTTGTGGTTGTAGTTCTCAAAATATGATTGCTTTTTAAAGCCATTTTCAGCTTCTTAAAGCCCTGCTACTAATGGGCCAGTGTAGAAAAATGATCAGCATCCCACATTCCAGTATGGATGAAGAACTTCTTTTGGTCCCATTATGGTGGCTAATAATCCTTTATCTTTGGTCTTGCTGTTCAGGCCTGTGGGTTGGGAGGAGGAGCTGAGGTTACTCATGCAGTGGTGCTAATGGTGGTAGAGTGCAACACGATATTAATGTGAAATGGGGGCAGCTTTGGGTTAGTGTTGGCATTGTCACTGCTGATGGATGCCAGTACTTCATAGCCGGGGAATGGGCAGCAAACAGCTCCCTCACTCCCTTCCTGCGTCCCTGAGGAGCGTGGGGGGAGCTCAGGATCTGCTCTCGCTGCTCCACTTGGGTGCCTTGAGGTTTTCCTCCACCCTGTCCTGCACTGGCAGGGAGCAGCCCCTGGCTCTGTCCCACACAGCAGCCTGATGTGAGCCCAGCACCCATGGCCAGCCAGGCAGTGCCTGCACAGAGGTGCCCTCCTTCCTCACTCCTGTCCATGTCTGTGCCTCTGCAAACTGCAAGAGTTGTCACCTTGTGTGAGTGCCATGAGGGCACCGTAATGCCTAAGCTGTCACAGACATTAATAAGATGATCCATAAACGTGAGTCTCTGCAGTTCAGGTGTGTCTTAGAGGTCTAGGACCTGGCAAACTCTCTTCTTTAGTCTTAACCCAGCCTGGAACAAAGACAAGGCAGGATCTCTTCAGGTTTGGACAGGTTGGGGGAAAACTAGAGCATCCTCTTGAAGAGAGATGGTTCCACCATGTACCCAAACATCACCTGTATATGTGCTGTCCACCAAGCAAGACTCCTCCGCTTTATGAGCTATGTCATTGTATTCACCTTTAATGATTTCCACCTGTGAAGTTACCCCCTTTGGGTAGAGCGGGAAACTCTAGGTTGAATAATCAATTGTGTGTTTTCCCAGGCAGGGACTGTGGGGAAGAGGAGAGAGACCATCCCACCAACTGTCTCCCTGTTGGTATCTTCCTGTGGGCCTCTCCTGGTGGTGTGGGAGACCAAGAAGCAGTTCCTGGAGCCTTGATCGGCTCAGATGCAGTGGTGACTTCAGTGAGGGATGAACATTCATTCTGAAATGTCATTTTTATTCCTCCCACCAGCTGTGCTTTTATTTACTGTTTAATTTGTAGACACCTTCGCTGCTCTCTGCACTGTCAGCTGGATCTGCGCCTCCAGACGTGTGCTGTTCCCAGACCGTGTGCTCACGGCTGTGCTTTTTAAGAACAAAAGAGAATTTGTAATCACCAAAATGCATAACGTTTGACACCACCTCATTTGTTCCCCTCCTGGCTAGCCCATGGCACGGCTGCTATCCTGCAGTCCCTTTTGTCTCTGTCCCACTCCCTTGGAGGTGCCTTTTTCCGGAGCACGCACCTGTCTCCAAAGCAACTAACCACTTCTGCTGGGAGCGCGGCTGCCGCTGCCGCCGCCTGCACAGGAAACCTCCCATCACCATCACGGCTGTTCTGCATCGCCATGGAAACCATCCTCCCTCTGCACTGCCATCCTGGCTGACCTGCTACTTGCTTTATCAATCTGCACCGTTTATTTCCAGCGTGGATTCCTGTTTCTAATAACAGAAACACCTTGCAGGTTATATCTCATGCCAGGACTAAGTTACTTCTCTTCTATCAGTGTGCAAGTGTGGAGGGGTCAGGTTTGGTTTTGGTTTTGTCAATTCTAGCAACAAAAGTAAGTTTTTATCTTGCCATCACTTGCCTGAAAAATATTTGTTTCACATTAGGTTTTAACAGCTTCATCCCTCAGGTAGAGACAAGGAGCAGAGGTGAAAGCTGGAGGTTGTATTGCTTTTTCTTTCTACCTCTCTAATTTCCTTCAAAGCAAATTAGTTCTTCATACAGTTTATTTTTAAAAACCACTCAAAGTTTCCAGAAGTCTGAGAATGACCCCATTAACCACTCCAGAGTTCACTGCCCACCAGCATTGTGAGCAACACAGGTTTAGTTTGTCTGCTGGAGACCTGGAGGAGACCTGGCATGTGCCAGGACCCTTCCCTTACATCCAAACTCTGGGAAGACATCACATTTGGTCCAGACCCTCCTTACATGGAAGGCAAGAGAGGATGTGAACACGTGAAATCTTCTAGGATACTCATCTGGTTCCAAATTTTGGTTGGTAAAAATGGAATCCCCTCTTTACCCTTGAAGGGCACCTTCTTGGCATATAGCAGCTTATGTGCAAAATACAGTCTCTGCAATTGCATGTCAGACATTGAAGTTGAATTTATGAAAGTTTGTCCCAGCTCTGTCTTCTTTTTCTTTCTGCTATATTACTTGACAGACAGATGGGAAAATATAAGGAAACAAGGAGGCAGTATTGCTTACAGTAGTGCTTACTTTTTAGTATGCATTGCTTTCTCCCTAGGAAAGTATCTTTGCACCCTGATCACATCACCTCTGAATCTTCATTTTTATCATAAACTAAACAGACTGAAGTGTTCATGAGTAAGGACTTTTTTCCAAGCTTTCAAATCATCTTACTGGCTCCTCTCCTCTTCTGAATACTCAGGATCAATTTCATCCTTTCAGCCTGAGGGTCTCTGGGTTTAGATTTGCTTTCACATTCTGCCCCTGTTTGCTAGTTCCCAGTCCAAAGGTTCCCACTTTTTCCATGTCATCTCTGCCATGAAGAGCTTCTTGTGACAATGGCTGAAAATGCAGGGCATTGCTTTCCTCTGGAGTGACCGTGCTGATCTTCACTCTTCCCCCAGGGTGAATCAGTCCCCCAGGAGCTCTATTTGCTGAGTGCTCTCCAGTGTGATTTGTGTTCACTTACTGCATCTCAACAGCCTCTGCTCCTCGAGGGAGGGATGCAAATCCTTGGCAGGAGGTTTCAGAAATCCTGTTCTGCCACTGCTGTGTTGAACAGTGTCCCACCCCATATGGAACAAAACTTTCTCATTTAAATACTGACACACAGGAGTTTGTTATCCATTTTCTGCAGGCATTTTTCTATCACACTGAAATGGTCACAGGAATGATGAACAAAATGGCAGGGATTCCAGCCAAACCCATGTCTGCCTTTAATTCCAATGGGTAGCCAGAGAAATGCTTGGCAATATTGAACCAGCTCTATTTTTATTATTGTGTTTACATGTGTAATGACCATGTGCACATAATAGCTGTCCCCCTCCCTGCTCCACCCAGCACTTTCCAGTATTGCTCACTATAGCTTCGAGCAGACATGCCTTATGGCCATTCCCAAACTGGTAGTGGCATAATCCAGGGAAAGCACCTCAGCCATTACACATGCAAATGCACTATCAGGAACATTGTTTTAATAGATTTTTCACAGATAGCTTCTCCTGTTTGTTCCACTCACCATACCAGAGACCCATTCAAACTGGGATGCAGAGAAGGGGAGACACCAAGAGGGAGGCAGGGATCCAGCAGTTGTATGTTTTACTGCTGCCAGTGCTCCACAGGACCATCACAGCTTGGAGCTTCACAGGAAAGAAAAAAAGGCAGTCACATGGCCGCTTCTGGCAGGTGGCTTTTCTGTGAGATAAAGCACCTGGAATCACAGCTGGCCTGGCCCAAACCCCAGCACAAGGGCCCTGAGTGCTTCAGCTCACCCTTGGGCAAAACCTGTCATGATTTGCGGCTGCCCAGGGCAGCAGTTAGCTGTCAGCAGCAGTGGCCAGTGGTACAGCCAGCCTCCCCTCCCAGCTATTTCCAGCTCTGCAGCATCTTTTCAGACCTGCTCCTGCAGCAATCTTGTTGATGCAGCTTTCATCGTGAACACAATATGAGCTCCCTAAACAGCAGCAGCAGAAAATGTGTGAGTGCTGGTCAAAGCTGTGAGGACATGTGCAGTACAGAGCTTCCATGCAAAAGCACTGGAGCATGATGAAAAGGAGCATTTAGCATCACAGAGGACATCTGTAGCAACAACACTTTCCTACCCTGTACCTTCAAACATTGCTGGGAACATTATTCATTAAGCTGTGGTCAGTGCAGGAAATCAGTTCTGGACATATTAATAGAAGCAATCAATTATTGTGCTTGCCTCTTTATGAGCTCTCCTCAGATTCAGGAAAACAGAGTGGCCACTTGGCTCCCCATGGCAGCAAGTGCAAAGTGCAGGGTTCTGTCCCCCTGAAAAATTTATATTTGGTTTTCTAACAGAGCCAGAGAAATTGAGGGTGCAGCAGTGCCACTGAGTTGGGCTGGAGGGGTGACAAAGGCAATGGGGTCACACACCTTGCAGATTGGGCACATTGCTTTTCTGACCCCTGTGTGACATGTACCAATCCTACATGGCACTTGCACATCACAAACACCCCAATTAAACTAGAAACTCATCTAATCTCCCTCCAACAGAGGGACATCCTTTGCTGTAACCCATGCTGCTACCCATGTAG
This sequence comes from Hypocryptadius cinnamomeus, assembly GCA_013400635.1. Classification (NCBI taxonomy): domain Eukaryota; kingdom Metazoa; phylum Chordata; class Aves; order Passeriformes; family Zosteropidae; genus Hypocryptadius; species Hypocryptadius cinnamomeus. The sequence continues at coordinate 13,260 of VYZP01013048.1, forward strand.
CCATAAACACACAGCATCCCAATGCTGCACTATTCTATGATAAGGTAAGCTATGAGGACTAAAATCAGTTTTAAACCCTCAATGCATCATTCCTGTCCTTATGCATTATTAAACTGTGCTCTAATTCCCAGTGCAGCAGGATGAAAATGAGTAGGAATTAGTGACAACCTACAGCCAACTTTTGTGTTTGTTTCACCCAGAAGAAGAGCAATGTCTTAGCTATTTTCCTGAATTAAAAATTTGTTTTGAGTTGCTTGCTGAGCTGGGATAATATGATTGAAGGATGAAGCAGTGGAGTAGAAAACACCAAACTGTTAGCCCCTTAGCCATAGGAGAGCTTCTCCATTATCTTGTTGTGCAGTGCCTGGCTGTGAGGATCACTGGCCTGTGGGCACAACAGCAGTGCAGATTAGCATCACACTGATGGGCAATGGTACGGGAGGAAGGAGAAGAAACAAACAGCTAAAGTGACCACACTCGTGTTTGCCATGACCAAGGACTGCTGTCTTCCACCTGTTGGCCATGCATTTTTAATGGGATTGCTCTAGGATGTGTTTCTTTAGGGAATGAATTCCAATTTCCATAACAAATTCAGCCCTTGAGAAGCATGATCTACAGCATTCTGTGGATAATAGCTGTCTCACTGACCAGTTATGCTATTCACAGCCCTATTTTATCACTAGAGGGCTGATAGAGATGACAATCCTATTTTTTTATCTGTTTGCATTGCCCATGAAAACCTCTGTTTACCCCATACTCCTCTTTCCAAATATTTCTTTACAGAAGGAGACGTTGTGTGAGTGTAACCACTCATGTAACCATTGTTACTGGAGAGGGACAGAAGGCTTTGCAGTCTTTCTGGAAGCAAATGGAAAGATGGCATGACACCTGTCTACTACCAAACCACTGCTTGTGAGCACCTTCCAAGGAGCTGCCTCACTACAGTAAGACCAGAACTGTGAAGTGCCAAGAGACATTGATGACTCCATGATTTTCTAGACGTTTTTGCAGTTAGCTTTTGTTGTCCTGTCACTTAAGGTATTCAAGAACATTTTGATGTGGCCTAACCTGTAATTATCCTCCCAGGGCAGGGTACAGGAAATGAAGGTGGCAATCACCCACTATTTAATGATGCTGTCCATTAGTTAATCCTTTTCTTCTCATGCCCAGAAAGGCTTCGCCCAAGATGAGTTCCTGCTCTACACCTCCCTGGAAGTGTGAAAGGGGCCAACAGCTTGAGCAGCTCCAGCCATCTGCAGGTGGACCCCACCAAACAGCCTCCAGCTGCACTACCTGGTCCTCAGCAAAGCAAAGCTCCTTCCTTTCTCTACCAGCTCATCCCTCACCTCTGCAAAAGGTGCAGTGAGACCTTGGGGGTTCGAACAGAGCACACGTGGGGTAGAGTGAGAAACCCCAGGGGTTTCCACTCTTGAGGAGATCACCAGCAGTCTGTTCACCCAAGAGGGTTTGTGCTGGTTTGTGCACCAGCAGAAGATCTTTTGCTTTTTCACACTGGGAAAAAAAAATCTGTCCTTTTTTTCCGAATTGAGGAATAGCCTTTGGAAGAAGCAGCAACTGGAAGCATGCTCATTCCTCCCCTTACAATTCTGAAATAATAATAAGGCTGCATTTTTGTGAGTGAACAACAAGATGTGCATCATTGCAAGGAGCATGGAAGAAGAGCATGAGTTGGGGGACCTGGATCAGATCCTTTGATGATCTGCACTACGAGGGTCTGGGAGAACTCAGCAGCTTTCCAGATTTCCCCAACTCCAGTGCTACCATGGCTTGCCCAGCTCTCTGAGAAGAAGCTGGGGAAAGCATAAGATGCTTTTTAGGTGGAGGAAGTCCAGTAACCTGCAAAATTGTGAATAGCTTTGTGCTACCCAAGCCACAAAACCAATTGAGAGGGGAGAAAGAAACTCAGCTCTAAATCTTTTCCCTATTAAAACAAAAGCTCTTCAGGTTCCTCTTCACATATTCATATAAGGCAAGATGAACGTCCTGATTTCAGCCATCAAAATTGTGGGTACCTCATCTAAATAGTTTTGGAGAGGGAAAAACAGGATGATGACTTTAGCTATGATTTAAGAATATAAATTAACATGTGGGCACTGTGGACTCTGAAGGCTTTGGGTCTGTTACCACAACCCATGGGAGCAGGGATATTAACGTGCATCTGGGAAAACAGTATCATTTCAAATACTGGCGGTCGAAATGAGCACTGCAAAGCAGTGTTGCCATAAATTGTTATGAATTTCTTTTTGCCTTTTGCACTGAAAATTTTGAAAGAAAATCCTGACTTTGCTCTATGAGAGAGGCTCTTAGAGAAACAGATTTGCTCTCTCTTTTGTGGACTTCACCATGCAAACTCTCTAACTGAAAGGACCATTATGAAGAAAGGCAACAGAACTGTGCTTTTCTTTTAGACAGAGAAAAGGCATCCTCGGCATTGTGAGGGAAATATAATTTGCAGCCCAATATAAGTATTTCTTTGTAAGCTTTCAGAGCCCAAACCAATTAAATCCAAACCTTCATCCATCAATATAAAGTCCCACTTTCTTAGCTAATAAAACATCTAAGAGCATCCTGTTAACCATTGTAACATCACTAGATGAAAAGCTGCTTCTTATTCCCCCTTGTGTTTTCCCTTGTGTTAGATTAAGCATTTTGCAACAATTTACAATATAATTAAAATTTAGAGTCCTCTGGATGGGATGGAATAAATATAATTACTCATTGTGAAAATGGGCGTGGAAAAAGTCTTCTGACCAGTTCTTAGTAATCCAACTGACACTTCATTACAGTACATGCAATACTTAACTTGTGAAACCAGTGTAATTGTATTTGCTATCTCTGCTATCCATGATGGTGTGATGAAAACAAGCAGCCTGTTAGCATGGTGACCACTGAGCACGCTGCCCAGCCTCCTGGCCACACTGAAATCACCAGCAAAGCAAAATAAATTGCTTTTGCTTAGCAGGAACAACACTCTGATCTCATCAGCTGCACAGAGAATTTCCTGCTCCTGCTGCTCTGACTCAGCAGCTTGCTCTGAGCAACAGGAAGAAAACAAAGAGGAAGAGGTCAGGGAGGAAGGCAGAGGTGGGAGCCCAGCACTCACTCATCCTCTCCTGCTGGTCCTCCTGCCGCAGCCTCACATGTCCCGCAGCTCTGGCACTTTGGGGCTGGAGCAGGTCCTGGTGCCGGATCCATCCATACCCCTGGTGTGGTTTCCCTGCCTCCAGCCTCTCCCCAGCTCCACCTGCAGAGTCAGTACTGGAAGGGTCTGTACACATAAATTTTTTAGGGGTGGGTGGAAAGATCCTGCATCATTTTACCAACTGGTGTGCACCATCCGCAGCCATGGAAGTACAAAGCACTAGGAATTCAGCTGACTCCTCTAAGCACATCTCCTCCTCACTGACACGTTGAACCTGCTCATTAAGACAGATAAAAGAATGGCACTAGAGGCATGCAGGGGAAGAGTAATGCCAAGCTGTGGCAATTCCCTTCCCTTTGCATCCACAACAGCCATGCAAGCCCAACCTGCAAATAGTAAGGCAATGAATCACCTGCGACTCTGGATGTGGCTCTTACTGCTTTTATGCTGATGCCATGGATGTCAGTGAGGCTCCTCCTGATTTACTACAGCACAATGAGATGAACAGGAGTGTGCAAGGCTCATGTAGCAGAGCAGTGTGATTGCAGCACAGCCTCCTGAAAATCAAGACACAAAGATGTGACTTGGGAGCAGCACAGTAGAGCCCTCAACATCTCCGTCAGCACTGGACAAAGCTGGACCAGAACAAACAAGTTTGAGCAGAGATCACATGCTATTATATTGCTTACTTAAATGCCAATTAAATATTACCTTTTCAATTTGTATTTACGTGAGGAATCAAATGTATGTACTGCTGGTGGTATTCGAAGGCTACCTGCAAGCTGATGTGCAGCTCATGATGACAGGTTTCCCTGGAATGCTGGCACCCAGCACCAGCAACACAGTATTGGTAGGTCCCACACCAAAACCTTCTCACCTGAGCATTTCACATGGACAGTTATTTACTGAGTGACTCATGAAAAACAAATAAGAAGGGAGGGGAATTAAGAGTTCTCCGTTTTTCTGCAGTTGAGTTAGTAACCCCCAGGGTGAGAAACCCAGGCACCAGTCTCTGGCACCCCTCAGTGAGAGCAGGGCTGCCCCTGCAGTCAGGCAGCATAAGGCTGGTTTGCCCCTCAGCTCCTCTACTTAGTGAACTACCCAAATGAATACCCTCAAATAGCAGTCCCAGCTTTTGGCCCCAGGCTCTAGAAATGCTGTCTGAGTGCTGGTACATTAACCAGGGCTGGGGCCCCAGCCCACATACTGGCAGGCAGGTGTCCACACACTGGCATGCTCAGGGCCAGGAGCCACAGTGCCTTGGAGGCAGCCTGGAAGGGAGCACCTTGTCCTTGAGATGTGAACTCTGCCCCCAGGCCAAAGGCCCCCGTGGTGCAGGGTGGTGGTGAGGATGAAGGCTTTTGCAGGGCTGGGATAGGACACAGTGCCACATGTACCCCTGAATTCAAACTGGAAGCCACCTCCCCTTTGCTGGGAAGGCAGAAGTACCCCACAAGTCACCACTCAGGGAGGCCCCAGGGCTGCAGGATTTGCTTATGGCAGAGCCCTGTGGGGAAGTCCAGCAGCTGGCCCCAACACTGACCTGCAGCCTCTGCACAGCCCTCATCTGTAGCAGCTGTTGGCTGCAACCCAAAAGTATTCATCATTAAAAACCCCTATTCTATGTCTATTTAACTGCCTAGATAGATTATGTGAGTCAGCATGATGGCATCATTGACCCATGATGTCACCACCTACTGCACCAACCCCTACCTGCCATATCCCCCCAGTCTGGGACTTTGCTCTTGGAAAGTTCTGTGCCTAACACAGGGCATTTGCCCATGCAATAAGGAAAGAGCATTGTAAATTTGTTTTCCTAATTTTCTCTTTTTTCAAATTAGCAGCCCCAAGCAATGGGCTGACAACAGGTTAATTGTATCTGATGTAAAATTTCCAGGAGTTTCATTTTGCTCTGCAGTGCACATGTGACAGATATGAATTGTGTTTAGTACTCAAGTGAATACCAGGATAATAACCCAATGGTTGTCACTGCTTAGACTGTGGAAATGGAAAAAAACCCTCTTTCTGCATGTATATGGCTATTTCCTGTCATGCCTAGGTCCAGCTGTACGCAATCCAAATATATTCCACGATTAAAAGCACTTTGCCCGATAATGGATTTGTAGACGTAACACTTGTGCTGGGTGCAGAACTGAGCAGCCTGCTTTATTTCACAGGCAGGGTGCTTGGCAGAAGTTTGGCAGCTGCCTCCAGCTGTGGAGCTCTTTCTCTCACCAGGTGCAGATGGCAGCAAATCTCCTTCCTCCATGCTAAAATGTAAATTCCAGTCCTTTCCAAGCTACTGCACTGGATAATAACCACTCTCTTTCATAATAAGACTCACATATTCTGCCAGGAACATCCTCAAGATAGGGCAGAGAGAAGGGAAGAGGGAGAGACAGAGGTGTATCCAACCTGCAGCAGACAAGGCAAGACAGAAAACTTGAGCACTGGTGCAGATCAATTTAAAAATTGCACTTAAGCAGAGATTGTGGGGGTTGTGCAGGAATTAGATTAAAGAGGGGTTGAGTATCATTTAAGAGGAGGCTGTTGATATGCAATGCTTTCATTTCCTGATTTAAATATCACTGTAGCAGCCAGCAAAGTGTGCAAATGCCTTCTAAGTGGGTGAGAGAGGGGTGCAGGCTGCAGGATGCAGAGGGCCATGGGGAGGCCAACTGCAAGGAGGCAGCTGGGGAGGACATTGGTGAAATCTGTGAATCAGTTCAGAGACAGATTCTAACAATAGCCTTATCATCAATACCCATGTTTGCATCAGGAAAGAAACAGGCAGGAACGCACAGGTTTAACTGTATTTTCCTACATGTTGCTTATTTGGGAGAAAAACACATCACCCACTGTACTACCAGGGTCCTTTTCTCTCTCTCACACACACAGATATATTGTTTGCTAATTGCAAATTGCTCACAAACATGGGGACACTAAATTTAGGTTGAAGAGATGTTTCTTTGTTTGAAAACAAAACAAACAAAGCAAAATAATTACAGGAGTGCTGCAAGTGAATACAATAAAAAGTCAAAATAGAGGCAGAATAACACTTTTCATTTCTAGAGCTCAAGCATTTCTGCAAAGCTGCATCAGGGTCAGTGCCTCCTCCTTGCTGAAAGGAAAAGAAGCACTCTAATCCATACTAGAGCCCCTGACAGAATTCAGAAAACCTTCTGAATTTCTTGCCTCTGCAGACCCCACTGTAAAAATTTGAGGTGGGGGTGTAATTTTGAGACAGATTTTCTTCTCAGCATCATGCAATATAAAATACAATTCTTGATTTGCTTAAAGGCTTTCCATGCCAACAGAAAGCAGTCAGAGCCAGTTCTCAAATTGAACACCAAAAATCCACATCAAGGAAGGCCCATGTGATGCATCCCTCAAGCCCACACCAGCTCTTCCACACTGGTTCTTACCTACTGCCAAGACACCATATTCCATTTTCCACTTGGAGCTGGTGGGAATGCTGTGCAACCTCCCAAGATTTCCAGCAACCACCAACCATAACAGCACTGTAGAGGGTGAGAGTTTAGTAAACTGCTTTCAGCTTTGAACCCAAACTCTACCCTGAAATACATCTAAAGCCCAAATCCTTATTTTCTGCCTGTAAACACACAGGTGAGCACTGATTTGGGGGGATGTAGAAAATTACTACCCACTGCCCCTCTGGCTGTGTCCCACGTGTTCCTAATATGTGTCCATGTGTCCCTCACCTTCAGCAAATAAAGTGCTGCCAGGGAAAAAGGCTGGCTGAGAGAGGTGTGTTGGGACGCTCACAACAAACTCCTGCTTATGGCAGTGCTGTGACAGAAGAAAAAATCTAGAGAAAGAAAAGTGCATTTTAAGAAACAAGGGCAACATCATTAAAACTATTTCTTGTCCCCAAGTGACCAACTAAACTGTTGGGTAACTGTTGGGAGTGCAGACTTGAGCTCACATGTTCAGCATGAAGCAGCTACTCGGTGTCTCTGCAGAATAATGCAGCTGGAAAAATCACTGTGGGAAGTCGTGGCTGGCCAGAAATCTGCAGGGGAGCCATGATCTGACGTGACAGGAGCTGGATGTCTAGGAGCAGCACCAACAGCCAGGGAAGAAGAAGGGCTGATTCTGGGAACACTGGATCTGGGTTAAAACCCAGGGAAACAGGGTCTAGCTGTAAGGACGTGCTCCTGCAGGTTGAGGTGCTTGGTGTGCTGGCCTTTCCTCTGGGAGTCAGGAGCAGCAGCTCTGGGGACCCTGGGGTATGAGCCTCTCGTACCAGCCTGCTGCTGGAGATTCAGGAAATAACAGCAAGTATGGGAAACATCCCACTGACCACAGTGCTGGCAGTGCTGGATAGCAGATCCCATTCAGGACACTCAGCTGATGCTCAGTTAACCAAAGGGTGCTCACAGCACAGGCACAGGGCTGAGAGCTGTACAGCAAGAATTGCTCTGCTCCAGCCTCTAACTGGGTTTACTTTGTACAGACCAAAACATTTGTTTTCTTTATAAGTTCCTCAGTCTAGGATCAGACACTCCAGGCTAATTTTGCTCACAGACCATTTTGGTTTTAAGTCTTCTAAAAATTTCTTCACTAACACATGCCTTCTCAATTTATTTATTTCCTTGATTTTCTTAACAGCTACCAGGAGGTTATATTTAAACCTCACGTGTGGTATTAGCTCTTTGTCAATATTTAAATTCTTATGGGACTGTGTGGTCTTGAAAATGAAAAATCAGGTTAATTGTCTGACCAATTCAATAAAGTGCAGCAGCATCTCTGTGGTCTGAACTCAGGCCTGTGTTATCTGACAGGGAGGATGTTTTTTGTTTGTGTCACCCAGACAACTTTCCCTCACACATCACGACCTAGCCCCTGGCATCAATGCAGGTGCTATCTCTGTGATTCCCTTACTTGCATGTCACTACCCTGTTGATCCCCAGGGCAGGAGCTGGCAGCCTGCCCGCTGCCTTCAGCAGGCACAGCTGTGTGCAGGCACGAATCCTGATCCTTTAATGTTGCCTCTGACTCAGCATCGACCCCATGATCAGTGCTTGGGAGAGGAGCACCTTGAGCCATTCCCTTCACACCAGTGATTCCCAGATGACTCACAAATGGCATGAGCTGGCAGGGCTCTGTTGGAGACTTTTGGGGAGTGGTAGGGTCCTGCCCACTCCTGCACAACCCACTCCCGTGCCCAGCTTCATGGGCTGTGCAGGGCAAGAGCTAAAGACACTCCTGAGCAGTGCAGGTCAGCCAGCAGCCCCCAGGCAGCCATCGGGGGTCCTAAGGGAAAGCTGAATGTGGGTTCTCCCTGACAGGAAGCCCTCTGATACCTGGCTCTCTTTGACTGGAAGTGGTCTCTGTTGAGTGGAAGGGGTCTCTATCGATTTTTCAAGATTCACAGAATAGTCTAGTCACCTTCAAAAGTCCAAGGGAGAAAGCTCCTTGAATGAGCGGAGGGAAAGGTGAAAAAAAGCTTATGGTAGCAAAAATGATGAAGACAAACTGAGAGTGATACACAGAATGCAGGCAGGGGATTCAGACAGCCCAGTGCATGTGCAACAGCTGCCTGTCATATGAGTATCAGCACATGCACCTGCACACCGCCTCTGCAGCAAGAGAAACATAAAACACAGAGTCATAGAAATGTTCAGATTGGAAAAGACATCCAAGTCTAACCATTAACCCAGCACCACCACCATGTTTACCATTAAACTGGCCTCAAGTGCAACATCCACACATTTTTCCAACACTTTCAGGGATGGTGACTCCACCACTGCCTTGGACAGTCTGTTCCAGTGCTTTGCAATTCTTTCAGCGAAGAAAGTTTTCCTAATATCCAAACTAAACCTCTGGTACAACTTAAGGCCATTTCCTCACACCTTGTCTTTTGCTACTTGTGAGAAGAGACTCACCTCCACCTGGCCACAATCTCCTTTCAGGGAGTTGTAGAGAGTAATAGGTCTCCCTTGATCCTTCTTTTCTCCAGGCTAAACAACCCCAGTTCCCTCAGCTGCTCCTTCATAAGAGATCTTTTCTAGACCCTGAACCAGCTCTGTTGCTCCTGTCTGGACTCCAGCACCTCAGTGTCCTTTTTGAAGTGAGGGGCACAGAACTGGACACAGCACTCAAGGTGCAGCCTCACCAGTGCTGAGTACAGGGGGACAATCACTGCCCTGGCCTTGCTGGCCACACTACTTCTGATACAAGCCAGGATGTCAAATGTAAAAGAAGAGAAAACAGAAAAAAAGAGCCTTGCCTCTTTATTTTTCTGCTCATTTCTGAAGATGACAGCTGATCTACTATGTTTTCTATCAAACAAATCTCCTATGCCCCTCAAATGACAGGACATAGTTTGCTGGGAAGGACTGGCAGGAGCCAACCTGGAGCTTGTCCTTGAACCCTTCATCATAAGAACACGATCACTGCTGCTCCTTGGTTACCAAGAGCTGCAAAGGTGATATGGATGGAGATTGATTTTTCACACACTGAGACTCTGAGGGAAATCCCCACTCAGTCATCCACCTCAGGGCACTGGTGATACCCTCCCCTTCTGTCAGGGCCCTGCTGTTCCTGTGAGGGCTCCTGCCAGCCCTTAGCTCCAGCTGTGTCTGTCAGCCGGGGCCACCCCGGTGCTGCAGCCGCGCATCCAGCTGTGCTCACAGCTGAGCTTGCTCAAAGCTCTGTCCTCATCCACAGCTGCTCATCACGGCATGGGCACTGTTCTGCACTTGCAGGGGTTTGCTTTGCTTCCCACGGCTCAGGGAGCCCAAAGGATTGGCATTGCACTCTGCATTGTACTGCTACCATCCAGTAGGGCTCTGACAGACGAGCACTGACAAAACTTGTGCTGCTACTGGTGCAGCACCCACTCTCACCCTTCTGTATTGTTATTAAAGCAAATAACCAGAGACACCATAATTTCTCTGAAGTGGCTTTAGGCTACAGCCTTTTGTCCCAGTAGGCCTTGCCAATTGACAGCCAGCAACTGGTGGCAGGTTGAGTTGGCCTTTAATTTGGGTGAGTTTTCGAGGAGCTCAGAGCTGAGAGCACAGTTTGACACAGCAATGCCTTCCAGCACTGGGCAGGCTGGCAAGCCAGACCATGGGCACCCCCAAAAGCCCCAGAGCAATGCTGGCTAGTGCATATCCCTGCTTGCAGCATGAGGGCAGGGGTTTCGACCTCCTCCCATGGATGATGGGCTGTAGGAGGACCCTGCCAGGTGGACCGAGCTGTTTCCCACTCAATGTACAGCAGCCCCAAGCTGCCAAATGGCCACATGAAGCTATTTATGAAAACACTGAGTGAAAGACATAAATGGTTTCTTTAACCAGCCTGCCTTAACAAGCAATGTAAACTCTGTGGCAATGAGGGAAGCAAACCCCACTAATGCTTTGCTTGCTGGGGATGGGCAGGACTCTCCTGTCTGGAGCGGGGTTGTCCTGCACAGGATTCCTCCACATGCCATCAGGCTCCTCACAAAGGCAGGGACTGCCCAAATTGGGACCCTGGGCCCTGGGGAGGGCCTCTGCAGGTTTGCTCATGTGTGCAGCACACGTGGGGTGGCTGGCAGCACTTCAGCCACGTGTTACACTGCAGCAAGTAATGTAAGGAGTTGATGTGCAGGGATTGTAATACCTTGGAGGACTGGGAAAAAGTCTCCCTCCTGTTTCAGTGATGGGATCTGGGAGAAATGATGATGTGTGTGCTGTCCATCCACTCCCCATCAAATGCTGTCAAAACTTCTGCCTGCGCATCTCTGTTCTTCCACATCCATCCTCCACCACAACCCACTGGCAACCAACCTTTGTCACAAGTGGACTTTTGCTTTATTTTCTCCTTTTAAATGTGAAGCTGTTGACAACCAGCTTTCTGTCTGAAAGGCAAATGGTGACTCACAGCCCTTCCCAACTCTGCATCCAGGAGAGAGCTACTCCCTTGGAGTGGCACTCTGCAAACAATCCATGGGGGACAGGGAGAGATCCCATCATTCTATCAACACGTTCTCTCTCCAGGAAATTTAAGGCTTCCAGCATTTTAGAAAAATGGGCATTTTTATTAGCAAATTCTCTTGTCCTGGAAGCAACTCTTTTCATTTGCCAGCTTCACATTCATCAGCAGTGTCCCTGACATGGAAAACCATCATAAACTGCACCAAGCTCCATGGTGCCCTGGTCCACCACTTTCCCAGTCCATGCTGCACCACAGCTTCAGCTTCCACATTTCTTTCTCCTTCCTTCTTCTTGGTTTTCAGTCTGACACCAGTCCTATGCTTGGTTTACAGACAAGCAGACTTCCCCTGGGTAGAAGGGAGGGAAAGGCACATCTGGGCTCAGGATGGGGGAGTCTTCATAAGTTGTATAAATCAGGGGAGGAACAGACAAATTTGCATCAGGTCTTTTACCACTCTGACCACATTCCCACTGGAGAAGGTAAAGTGTGTGAGGACACACAGCCCGAATGATGCTGTACCATAAGAGAGCTGTATCCCTGTGTGGGGAGAAGAGGCAGCAGAGAATGGTTGACATGGCCAGATAAGGCCATCTAAAAGGCTGACATTTTATTTATTTTTTATATTTCTGTTTTGCTGCCTGCCTTTATTTTCTTGCTGCCCTTCAAAATCAAAACACCAGTTATTTCCTGCTGAATTAGCCCTCATTAGAGCCACCACAGTAGCAAGTGTCTGTCCAAGGAGGGTTTGCTGAGGAATGCTGTCCTGCCATGTTGCCCTGGCAGGGACGAGTCTCCTGGCCAGAGAAAACCAAAGGAACATTTGCTTTGTGCCGTAGAGATACCCCAGACAAAGGGAAATGTGAGTGAACCTGCACATCTTCCACTTACACCCTGCCTTCCTGCAGCTCCTCAGCAGAGAGAAAGGCAGCTTCTGCATCTACCTGCTGTGTTATTGAGGGAGACAGAGCACCTCTGCTCCCAGAGCTCCATGGCTGTCATTTCACACCTGCTGCTTGCTGCTGAGAGAAGGACTGAAGCAACTGCCTCCTCCCAATCACTGCACCAAGAAAGCACCAAGGTTTAGAAAGCACCAAGGACTGAGTTCTGGAAGTGCCTGTTGAGTCCTGTATCTTCCTGGCCTCTTGGTTAAATCTGCCATGAGAGAATTAAATGAGGCAAGGAATCTTCTAGAGCATTTTTGTTGCGTTTTGCCCTTCTGTATATTATAAATTGCACATTTGTGACAGGAGTTAGCATGTCAGATTGCTTTTCCAAATAATTATGCATGATACACTCTCTCAGCCAGCCCTCTGGTGACTCAGCAGGAGGTAAAGCTTTGAATAGGAGGAAAAAAACCCTCAGACACATTTCTATGGGCTCTGTGCAGCCACCAAACAAACATCAAGTCTAGCCTTTTTGTACTGCTGTCTGGCTGCTGAATCCCACATCAAGATGCAAGGACGGGAGTTTTGTGACTAAGAAAGCTGCACAAGATAGTCTGCTTTGGAGAGAAGTGGGGATTTTAGTGGTTTTGGTGCTGTCTCCTATTCCTTGCTTTGCTTTGCTCTTCTGAACCACCAGGTCCACCAAAATGACCCGCAGAGAGGGAAAATAATCTTCTTCAGGGTAGAGCAAAACTTTACGGCTGGGTTTGTGGTGTAATGGTGTGTACCAGGGATGGCCCTGCCAAAAAAGAGCACCAGAAATGGGGACTGTCCCCCTCCTCTCCCCCTCCCTGTGTCTCCCCATGCTGTGACAGAGGGGCTGGGAAGAGACAGCTCCCAGTGAGCAGCAGGGAGTCCCAGCAGTGCTGCTGGAGCTGGGAGCGGGGCTGGCACAAAGCTGCAGCAGGGGAGTGCCCACCCAGCCACCTGTCTTTTGGTTTTGGAGCCTGGCTGGGGAGCAGTGGGGTTCAAGTTTAATGAAGCAGTGCCTCAGAGAAAAAGAGCCACGGAGAAACTTGCCATCAGATGTGATTTCACAGGAGCCCAAGAACAGGATCTCTTTTAAAACATCTTTATTTTTGCCTGGCTAACGAGCATGTTTCCTCACAGAAAAGCAGATTCCCAATGGGAGGGATTGCAATATAATCCCTTTGCTCTGGCAGCAGTGCTGCAAAGGGGGATGGCAGAGGCTCAGGCACGCAGACCCAGCGGGTCTCATCCTGCCTTGGGGTCATGAAGCCTGATGGCCTTTCCAACCCATCCTTCTCTCACAAGGAGAGGTCAGGGCCACCAAGCCCCAGCCCCCAGAACCATGACATGCCCAGAAACATCCCCTGTCTGTCCTGTGCCCCCACTGCCCACCACAGCCCTGTGGATGCCATGGGACAGAGAGAGAGAAACAGCAAGCGTTTCTCTCAGCAGCGTGTGAGAACTTTCAGGGAGTTGTACGGATGGGATAACTTGTTAGTATAAACAATCTGCAGGTGGTGTTTTTCTACTTTGTCTTTCTGTTCTTCTCAAGGATGGTGTGTGAGAAAGGTGTTTTTGTTAGGTAGCCAATCAAATAGAATGTATTCTATCACTGTATAAACTGCACAGTTCTCTTGAACAAAGCTTCCTTTGCCTTTTCTGCAATCCTGCCTCCCGCCTGCTCCTGTGTCATTCTCGGTGCTAGAGTGACAGAGCCTGGGAGCTGAGTACTGGAGAAATGCTCACCAGGTGTGGCAGCTGGACTAGGAGGACCTGCAGGTGGAGTCACAAATTTCCATAGGAAACCAGAGCAACAAATTGTTAGGAAAGCAAATAATCCACAACAAATCCTTCTCCTTTATTCAGTAATGGCACACAGGCACAGAACAACAGCGGGGCCAAATCTCTGCAAGTCTGGGTGCACAAATCCCTTTTCTTACTAATGGCAGCAAAGTGACTAATGGCTTTGAAAATGTGAGCTATGATATGTCTGGTTACAAGACCCCATTCCCTTGATCAACAGGAAAATCCAGTCTAGGGACTCCCAATGTGGGAGGATCAGGAGCCAACTGAGATACAGGAGACTGGGAAAAATGCAGATCTTGAGAGAAAAAAAGACCTTGTTTAATTAATATCTTTTTCGTATATGGAAAATTGTATACTTGGAGAAGAAATGTAGAAGAAACATTCTTGTAAATTAATTTTGCTCAGAGTGAACAGTGTAGGTTAGAGAAATGTTTAACATGACATGACTGCTGCCATTCTCAGCCCCTCAAAATGCTTTCAATAAGTAAAATATCTCAAATTAAGGTCTTTTATTTCAAAACTGCCTGGTATTGAGCAATTAAAATGCTTACAGACTCTCGGCTTCAATAACTAATTTAATGATGGTTTTGGCTGCTGTTGTATCTGCCTCACCGAGACTATGGAGAGAGAGAGAGAGAGCAAATGTTAATTTTTCAAGCTTTTGCTCTAGTCTCTTAAATTTGTTGATGTCTTGTGGTAGGATATAGCCTTCTTTCTTACTTAAAAAACAGCTAGATGGCTCCTTTTAATTTTCAGCATTTTATTTTCCTTAAGTTGGAAATATATTAGTAGGCAACACACGTACAAGTAAGTACCTCAGCATATAGTGGTCATGTCTCTCATAGTTTGAAAATAAAAACTGAAACTCAGCTTTGTAAATGTATCCATCAGCTTCTTTGTCGAGCTAACTGCATAAATCATATTTTCACCCTTAAAGAATTAAAAAGACAATAATTCTGATAAGCAGCATAACTACTGAAATTATTAGGATTTCCTAAATTTGGTGGGGTTTTAAAAAAAATATTTTCCTCCTTGAGCCTTTAAAACTTCCAGAGATTTTCCATCTCTGGGCAGAAAAAGATTTCCCTGTCAGACCCCTGGCATCACATATTCACACATGCCAGCCATCTTTAGCCCTGCTGTCCCCAGACCAGCCCTGCTCCTGAAGCCAGGTGAGTATTTCATCTGGTTGCCTTCCCCCAGCACTTCCTTGCCCCAGGGCCTCCACTCACTCCTGCCCACCTCTTGACCACCACCTCCCTCCATCCCCAGGCACTTTGGGAAGGGGTTTGGTGTCAGCAGGGGATGCTGCTCTCCTCTCCCGTGAAATCCAGCTGGAAAGCAGGATCCACAGACCTGCTGAGAAATGCCAGGTTTTGTGGGAGGGTTAAAGGGGGCCTGCACCCTCCAACCAGCTGTACTGCAGGCTTTTTGGATAAAAAACAGTCACCCTGGGGAGCTATTTTGCAAAATTTTAGTTGAAGAGACTGTATTGCAGTGAATGCTGTGCCTTCCCCAGAAAAGGATTGGAAAGTCATCCTCGTTTCCATGGATACCCTGTAACAGGACTGAAAACAAAGCTGAGGCTGTACTTTTTGATATGGCTCCCTGAGCCTCACTCTCTGTCCTTATGCACAGGGAAGGGACAAACAGCCTCTGCAGCATGAGGGGGTCATGTCCACATGAAAATATCCACACTTGTGACTGAGCAGGACTGGAAACTTTGTCAAGGCATCTGCTTTTTACATGGAAACCCCAAGAATTCTGAGCAGTGCAGGGCTGTTTCTCCCCTCCCAATTAAATCTAGTTGAGTCCATATTTTATATATGACCTTGAGGAGCTACTTGATCACATAGATTTGATTTAATCTCTCCATAAATGTCAGCATTATGGGGCATGCTGAAAAAACCACAACATAAAGAAAATAGATAACACTTCGTGGGCATCCCGTAACCGGTGACATTCCCTCTGTTGCCAGTGACATAAATCTGCGGCAGCTGGGCTCTGTGTCGTGGTGAATCACATCTGCTACGCTGCTGCAGGCACAGCCACATGGCCCCAAAGCACTTGGGAGTCCAGCTCAGTTCTGAGCTTCTCCTTCCACCAGAGGTGCAGAAATCCAGCTCCTTACCCACTGGAAGGGGCTGACATCCAACCCTCCCAGCTTTACACAGCCCTGTGCTTGCTCACTTGCAGTTCCTGAGCACAATGCCCACTCTCAAGAAGCCATACTCTGCTCTGTGCCAGCCTGCTTGCTGCTCTCTTTCTTCTCCTTCAAGAAGATGCAGAGGATCAAGAAGATGCTCCACCTGACTTGCTGCAACCTTGATGCTGATGAGTACAGCTAAGAGAGGGTTGGCTGTTTTATTCTTCAGTGGCCTCATGTAGACTTCATCCCGGAAATATTCCTTGCAGCAGTGTTGCAAACCATTTTGCAGACAGTCACATCTCATTATTCATCAATGTGTCTCTCATGGAAGTGTTCAGAGAGCTGTAGAAGTCCAGGATTCCGTTGTGCCAGCTGCTGGCCAGGGCAGAGCTGAACCTGCTGGCACCCTACCCTTAGCATATGCTCAGCAACACTACTGCCTCCCCAGTACTGCTGTGCCTTGCCTTGGTCATCTGTGATGTTATTTAGAAAATAAAATGAGAAGAGAAGGGGTATACTAATTTTAAAACCAGAGAGATGTCAATATTGGTGGTATGCAAGTACTTCAATAATCCTTGGAAGAAGCTATTTTGTTGTAAGGAGCTTTGATTATTCTGTTGGATGGGAAGAAGCTTTGTGTGGATGTAGAAGGACCTGATGGAGCTTGAGCCCTCGTTCCAGCCAGGGTTTCTGTTCCAAGCTTGGCAGCCCACCCTAGGGCTCATCAGTGTCAGAGCTTCAGTCTGAAAATCCTTGGGAAATGGGAAGCACAGCAAGGACCAGACCCCACAGCACGAGCATCACACTGCTTTACCCCAGCTCTGGACCTGGACTTGCAGCAGATCAAAACACTTGATGAGCAGAAGTCAGCACAAGGGAGGGAGACAGAGAGTTAACTGAATATCCAAGATAACAAGTGTAAAGTGTAGCTTGCTGAGATTTTCTTTCAATATTATCTGCTGTCATTTAGTAATTGTATGTACACACACGCTTGCCTGAGACACAGAGTGGTGGGATGTGGGTTTTGGCAGGGCCTTCAGCAGATGCATTACGCACGGAGGGAAGAGGCACCAAGTCAGCTGTTCAGATCAGCCCTCACGAGTGCCAGTGAAGTCTTTATACCATGCCATTAAGCATTCACAGTGCACCATCTGGACTGCAGGAAAGCTAATTTTGGAATGTTTCAAACACAGCACTTTATAATCTCTGGTGCATTAGTTTCCTAGTTACCTGGAGGGCAGTTTTGCAGGATTCGGAGAGAAATGGTAAAAGGCACAAACAAACTCAGTCTGCAACTAGGTGGCTTTGAGTCCTCCATCCTGGACTCATGCAAAACCCCTAAGGTCTCTATCACTGGAAAGTTGCAGATTGTCCAAGCCTCAGTGGATAAGCTCTCCTCTTCCAGCCAAACATCAGAATTCCTTTTTGAGTACTTTTTTACACATAGCTGATGCTAACCAAGTCTTCCTGACCAGTAACAGTGGAGATAGAGACCAGAATCCTAAATGACAGAGCAGAGGAGGATGAGGAGGAGAAGGAAGAAACCAGCAGGTGGACAGGGTTGTCTGTGCAATCTGTGTCTCTTTGGACTGGTTTGGGGTTCCTTGGGCTCAGTGATTTGCTGGCTGCACTCCAGTGCTGTAGTCAGTGTTATTTGTTCCTCCCCTGCCTGGGCAGTGGGTCCCACTGTCCAGGCATGCAGCCTGCACTGCCCCACACAGGCACCATGGTTCATCCTCTGCCACCCCTCTGGCTGGAAGGAGGCCACTGGGACAGGTGAGAGCCCGTGTAAATTGGTTCTACTCTTCCAACCTGAAAACAGGCATTTTCCTTTTGTCCCTCTGAGCACAAGGGAGCACTGCAAGGAGCCCCAGCGCTCTTCTTCCCTCCAGGCCACTCAGTCTCATGTCTGCAGGCAGGAGCCCTTCAGCCCTTGCTCTGCTTTGTAATCAGAAAAGCTCTGGTTAACCCACCTGATTTATCCCTGCTCAGGCCAGGTAGACTAATGCTTTCCTTAGAACCTTGTCTGCAGCTGCTTTTAATACCTAAAGGCTGCTCCTTCTGCTGGCTTGGCCCCATTGCCACCTTAGTGAGATCTGCAATTTCATGGAGCCTTCCCCTCCCAATGGTGGTCATTAACACCTGCAGAGCCATAACTGTGCACATATCCACCCACACATCTTTTGGGGAAAAAAACACCTGAAAATAGGGACTGCATATATAAAATGGCCATGTCTCACATATTAATTGGGTTTACTAACCAATAACATTTTGAATAAAAATTTCTTGCATTTGAGGTTAACGAATTTTTCTATATATTTTTACAGTAGTAGAAATAGTTGTCAAGCTAAAATGTTATGCCTTTCTCTCTTTCTAGATTCTTTGCAACAGTGTATTTGCCTTTTTGCACTTCACATGTAAGGAAGCTCAAATCCGGCTTTAGCTGAGGAAGGCTTGGGATTTTTATCCAGCTCTGGGCTGTTTTGTACTGACTTCTCCTTGGAAAGACTCAGCTCCTCCCTTCCACCTCAGAAACTTCTTTCATTTTTAGGCATAGACAAACCTTCACGACATGCTTGGCTGCTGTCAGTGCCACAGGATGTGTCCTTTTTGGCACACCAGTGTGAGGACAGTAGGGAGATTTTGCCCTCTGTGCTGGTGCAGAGGGAATGTACATGGAGAACACTCTGTCCCTGAGGTGGGGGTCTGGGGGAGCACCCCGCACAGCCACAGCCTTGTCCCTGGTTGTTGAGGTGGTATCTCCATTCCAAAAGCTGGGATGGTACAGTGATATGAATCCCTTGAGTGCATATGTGTGGGTAAATATAAACATAAACTGAAATATGGTTGTCCAAGGTGTATAAGGAAGCAGCAGTAAGAGTCAATAAGTTGTCTCCTACTAGAATTGCTCCCATCCTAGTGTTATGATTAAATCATGGATAAGTCAAAACCAACTGCTCATAAGATGTAACGCCAACCTTCATCTGTGGATTCCCCTTTTACCTGCACGGGCTGTGATCCCCTCAGCTGGGTACAGCACTGGAGGAAGATGTGCTGCATTCTTTCTCAGGCATGGACAGGTCCATGTCCACACTGGAGAAAGCTGGGGGAAAGTCCTGTATTGAGGGCTGGTTGGCAATACCATGAGAGTTTCCCAATTCAATTAATCAGAAATTTCATTATAGCACCCAGGGTTTGAGCAACCACCCCAGACTGCAAGATGTTCTTCAAGAAAGGAGGTGCAACTTTATGATTTTAATGATGGCAAAGATAACCCCCTCCTTCCCCTGCACTAAACCCCCATAGGTCACCTCAGCCCTTTTCTTCCTGACTCAGAACACACTCACAGCCACTCACTCCCTACCCAGCACCAGTCACATCCCGGTGCACACATCTCTGTGATTGCCGGATCTGAATATTTTTATGGGCCTCCCTGGTGCTTTCCCTGCTTTTCCCTTCCCCTTGGAAATTGCAAAGGGGGAATCAGAAGCAGGAAACTGTCAATTAGCATTGCTAAAAAAATAGCCTAAAAAGGCTATTGTCAGTTGGAAATGAGATGCTTGCCACACCAGCAGCTGCAGGCTATTCGGGATGTAAATGTTTGTATCAGTCTTCTCAATGGTAAATTATGCCAGTCCTCACTTGGTGTTGGCTAAGGGGAAGGGTCTCTGCTGCCCTGAGACTTGCTGGAGTCTGTGGTCATTGGATGCCCCTTTCCCCCCTAACCTGCAACTGCAAAACCACCCAGAAGATGATACCATGAGGAGACATCATGCAGAAAGTTCGCCCATAAGGGAAACTGCAAGAGAGCTTAGGGTTTTTCTAACAAAGTTGGGTATGGCAAAATATAGGGGAAAAAAGTCTCTTTCTCACTATTTCAAGAAGTTCTAATGTTAGTTATTTTGTGTTGGTCCTCCTCCTACCTAAACCTCATCTTTTGCTGAGACAAGGTAGGTATAAACAGCTCTTTCACAGCCAACATTTTTCAGTGACTCCCAGCGATGGTCAAACCTTGCCCAGCCAGAGAGGGACAATCTGGGCTTGTCTACATGAGGAACTGCACTTAACCACACCAGTGCACTGAAAAGCAGTCATCCTCCAGGCATGGACATGCTTCCCTCAGTGCACTCAAATACTGGGATAACTTATCAAAAGGGAAATCACTATGCTTCAATAAATTATATCTGTATTTTATGTATTATCTGGGCGGTGGAACCCTCAGCTTCTGCAATATCTGGAAAAAATTGTGGATGCAAAGTGGAACACAGACTTGAACCAATTCACAGTGAGACCCCCACGTACCTGTGCCTTTGAACCACTGCCAGTGTGAGGGATGCAAAGCCACTGTGCTGCGTTCACATCATCCCTGTCTTGTGATGGGGGGCTGCATTTCACATTCACCTTGCTCCAGTGACAGCCCTCCTTTGCTTTCATCACCTGGGGCCACAGGTGTGGGGGGAATAATAAACGGCTCAGGAGATGCTGGAGTGGCAGCTGACCAAGTCTGCAATGTTCAGAGACTGACCTCGCAAAATGAGGCATGGAAATGGGTCAAAATTTCCAGTACAGAAAGTGCTTCCTCAGTTTGTTGTTGTTTTCTTTTTTTCTCGATGTGTAAATTCTGTCTAAGGATGTGGAAGGTCTAGGGCATAGCATTAGCACATTGTCAGCCTAATCACACAATAAAACCTGCCACTGTGAAGCCAGAATAACCATTTATGGAGTGAGATGATGCTGAAAAAAAAAGTTGTTTACAGCTTAGCATCTCCTCTGTCTGAAAATCACCCAAAGAGAGGAAGGAACTGAGAGAGGATGCATTTGGTGATTTAATGTTTAAATAAGAGTGTGAAGTGGGTATTTCTGTCTCCACCCAAGAGGGTTCAAGATTTGATTCCTCAATCTCCCTGCAGCTGCCCTTATGGGATGAGCACATAGGCCCATGGCCTGGGTGTCTCCTGAAATGGGTGCTAGCAGATGGGGAAAAATCCATGGGAATGGGATGCTTGTCACACTTATAACAGTAGTGGAATGGGGAGAGGTAAACCCACATTTTCAATTACTTGTTTCATCAGGACTGTGTTATTAGTGTCTAGATAAGGGATGTGAGTCCATCCTGCCAATGGCTTTAGGAAGAGCAGGCACTGTGGAAGGAGCACATTCCAATTTCCATATCTATTTCCAGCCCTTTGTAAATCTATGCACTCCTGGTCTGGAGCAGGGTGGTGGTAGGGTTGTACCCACACAGCTGTGCAGAGCAGTAGCAGTAACACACCACCAGCCTGGATTTTACATGGATCAAAAACCTTTGACATGGTCCCCCAAAACATCCCTCTCTGATGGAGAGAGATGGAATCAGTGTATAGACTGTTGGGTAATAGAAAGTGGTTGGACAGACACATCCAGGGGATTGTGATCAACAGCTCAGAGTCCTGACGGACACCAGTGACCAGTGGTGTCTTCAGGGGCCCATATTGGGACCAGGGTTATTTAATATCTGCATTAATAATATAGATGAAGGGCTTGAGTGCATCCTCAGCAAGTTTGCAGATGGCACAGAGATGAGTTTTGCTGTTGACACACCTGAGGGATAGGATGCCATCCAGAGGGACCTGGACAAGCTCGAAAATTGGACCCATGGGAATCTCATGAGGTTTAACATTACCAAGTGCAAGGTGCTGCACCTGGGTCAGGGCAATCCCCAGTATCAATCCAGGCTGGGCAATGAACAGATCCAGAGCAGCCCTGCTGAGAAGGACTTGGGGATGGCATTCTGAGCCACTCATAATTTAATCCCTTTAGAATTATGAGTTGTATCAATAGTCAAAGAAATAATATCCTGTTTATTTTAATTGGTTTAAAGAAATTGATACCTTATTCCAATTACTAGAGCTAATGGTATCTAGCTCCTATATGAAGAAACATTCCCTGTTTTCCAAACAAATTGTACGTTTGGGTTAATCAGCCCTTGCATAGCCTCTACAAGGTAAATAATTATGATCAATGCAGAGTAGCAGGGAGCATTTAGAGGCAAGAAAAAAAAATTAGGAATCACAGCAGTTGAAACAAGACTTTCAGGACTTCCCATGCCACCTGCAGCACTGTGCCTTTCCTTAAAAAAGTCCTATATAGGTGCCCAACTCCATTACACATGCATTTGCCCTAGCCCCAGTGTTTGTTTCTCAGTGAGCTGTTTACTTTTGGTGTGCTTGTGTGCATCCTCAAAGCTGCATCTGCAGCAGGACCCCAGCAGCCCTGTGGACCAGTAACCCCTGGAAGAGTTAGGGCTGTTCCAAAAGGCATGGAGGGCCATGCCAGCCCATACTGTGGCAGTGCCCTGAGATGTTTTTACCTGACTGCTTTTTACCTGTCCAGGCACTGCATAGCAGACTGCACAATACAAAATGAGACATTGCTGCTTTGATTAGTGTATGCTTTTTGCTCTTTTAAGACTGTTGCAAACAGTTGCTTCATAAATCTGGCTCTGGATTTATCTGCTTTCCTATTTATTGTGCAGCCTGCTGTGTCACTTCCTTTACATGTTGTGGTGCCTGGAATATATTATATCAAAAGTGTTTTTCCTGAAAGTGCTTTTTTCAATGAAATAGGCATGAGCAAGAGCAAGTGTGGTCTTGGGAGCTTTCAGACATAGTGTCTGCTCTAACATAACATCATGGCTGCTGAAATGCTACCCTCAAATCCAGAACCATTACAGTCACTGGGGCAATTTCACCTAAGCAAGGCAAGAAGGTTGTTATGGACACAGTACAGCCTGTATCTACCTACCATCACCTATTCACCAGTGCTGCCAGACAGTAATCCCAGTGCTTGAAATGTGTGGCACGCTGAGAGACTGCTGCTTGCCATAAGAGATGGCAGCAAATAGACATGGCATGTCTTCAGCCTCCCCTTCCGTGCCCCCTGCTGCTCTCCTCCTTGCCCAGCATCAAGCCCACACTGTGGAGTCATTAGCACCAGGGGAGACTTGTTCTGAGCAATTCCTGACACCATTTCTACAAAGGCCAGCACCAAAGGTCAGAATATCAAAACCTGCCCAACTTTTCCCCATCTTCCTCAGAACACAGCAGGGTTACTCAAATAAGCTTGTACCAAAAGTCTGCAGAAGGGCAGTACTAGCATCATATGCATGGAGAAACACATCATGGTGTGGGAAAGTACCAACATGATGATGGAAGATTTTTGAGCTGCCTCACTGAATTCTTCTGGAGCGATTTTTAGTTTTTGTTGACTTCTCAAAGACTTTCCTACCAAGGGGTCCAGCAAGGTGCTTTTCTGGTTCAATATGCCACTACATAACAAAAATAACACAAGGCAATTCAACACAACCCACACTGGACTGAGTGCACAACTGCTCATGATCCAGACTGCCAAACTGGGACAGCACAGCTGTGCTGGAGCAGCAGTGCCACCCAGGAGAGGCAAGACCGTGTTCAGGGTGGCACAGGTCAGGAAATGGTTAAACAATGTGTGGGAGGAGATGACCTGAAGCCTGGAGGACGTGGACTGGTTCCCGCTCCTCGGACATGGGCAGGAGCACTTCCAGCAGAAGACCTTTAATGAAGGAGGAAACAGAAGCAGGCCTAGGTCTCCCTCCACTCTTGCTGGTGAGAGTTAAGGTGGGCAACAAACAGCAGAGATGCAATTAGTTAATTCTGAAAATCTAATTAGCACTATGTCTTCTTTGGAACTTTTTGGGAGCACCAAAGCAGCCACATGCTCCCTGTCACACCACTGCTCTTCCCTGGCAAGATGGCCTTTGCTGGCAATAGCTGACCTCATGTCTACCAATGGCTTTGTCCTTCATGTCCACCAACATTTCCTGAGCCCAGAAAAGCACTGGCTGTTGTGGGCTTCAGCAGAGGCTCTCCCAGACTATGGATGTGTCAGCTGGAGGCACAAGCCTTCCCCATCCAGTGAGAAGCCACAGCCTTGTTTCTCCCATGAGTGAGACTGACTCGTTCTGTGCATGACAGCTTTCAGAAACACTGTGCACATCTGGAGCAGCTGGAGACCAACTTTGGGGAGGGTGATTTATGGAACCCCCACAGGGACAGAGAGTGTTTGGGAACCAGAAAGCTAAAAGCCATTATCTACATTCCTAATGCCTTTAATCAGAGGCAGATTCCCTTCTTCCAATACTATTAGCTTCCAGGTAACACTGGGAGGATGGAATCCCTGTTCATGTGGGGTAACTATCCAGAATACCCAAAGAAGCATGACAAAGCACACAAAGCATGAGAAAAACATAACCCCTTCCACACACAATCCCTGCTTTCTCCTTGCCTAGGAGGAAATGTTGGTGTTTTAATAGGTAGAAAGCTTCACTTATGCTTGGAAGCTGCAGAAGGAGGCTCCAGCTCCTTGCTTTCCCTTGTCTCAGAAGTCATTTCTCCCTGAACTCAGTGGGAAGACGTCACAACACCATGAAAACACAAATACTGCTGAGATTGCACCCAGGAACTTGCAGATCCTTTTGGAAACCCTGTAGCTGTAGCTTACTGAAGGACTGTGTGGCACTGTGCATAAGGGGCAAGGGGATGCCCAAACCTCACCTGCACACTTTAAGGCTGGAATTGGAAAAGTGTGAAGAAACTTCAAGCAGGCATCATCTGACACCAGAACTCCTGGCTAGAAAGCTGGATTTGACACACAGCCTTGCCAAAGCATTTGCAAGCACCATTTGGCATCATCACATTGAACATTTCCAGGGGATGTGTGGCCAAAATTATAAATGGAAGGACATTAGCTGGGATGGACAAAACCCCAGGTAGGCCAGTTGCCCACACTGCCCTTTGTAGGGTTCATGGTCATGCCTGCACCAGTGGCAGCCACTGGGACAAGTGAGGACACACACCTGGCATCAACCTCATCATCTCAGACCACAAAATTACTAATAAAATAAAATAAAATAGCATAAATTTAAAATGGCCATCTAGACCTTATTTTTGAAGAGGAAAAATGCTCCTTTTCAGGCTAAGGAGCTTGAAGAATGGATTTATCAAGTTGGCCTTCTTCCATGAGGTTCCAAAGATAATTATAATTATCTTAATTCTTAGTTCATGTTTTAACAATCAGCATTTAATGACCACTTGGAGCAAAAGACTAACTGAAAATCATATGAATTGTGGCTGAAAAGTTATGGCATGAGGCCAAACAGTCTGGTTCCACTGACTTGCACTATTTCTTGGAACAGCAGTAAATACTAACACAAAAACCTAGTGGTTTTGTTCCATTTTATGTCTCAGACCAGACCACTAATTTTGACATCTACATTCATAAAGATTGTGTCCCCTAAATGAAACATCTAAGAATAAAGGGAAGACTATTGGAAATCTAATAAAACCAAGACTTTTAGGGGAAATTACTTTTTTTGAATACTAAAATGTATTATGGATGTTTCACCCATAGCTGGGAAGGGGAAGAACGAAAGAGCTGCTCTTTCCCCTGCTCACTTCCAGAGTGTAACCAGGGTTTGCCAACCACAGACCTTCCCTTACACAGGCACACTTCTGTAATTCATACAACACACAATGGCACAGAAAACCCATCCAGCTGCTCGGCAGGCTGGCATTCACCCTGCCTTTGAACACAGCATGTTGGCTCAGGGGACAGCAGCACTCCTGCAGGCCTACTGTGGTGCAGTGCAGGAGGATGAGCAGAGCTTTCTGAGGATAAATAGCATTAAAAATACATCTGAGCTGAAATTTTTGCATCCAAAACTGAATCCAAATTTGCCAAAAGTTCAAGGATGCTCAGGTCTGAGGTTCTCGTTCAGTCATGTCTCTGGAGACCTTAGAAACCCATTTACTCTGCAAAGAGAAAAACAGGAAGCAGAGACTGTGTCACCCCCGGGGCCTTTCCTCCAGCTGAGCCGACTGGTCCGGGAGAGATTATTTTGGTTGCAGGCACAAACAGGAGGAACTTTCCTCTGCTCTTAGGTACAGCTTTTTCTGTGGAGCACTAACCCCCTGACAGCAGGCAGTGCCTACCTGCAAGCTCTGAGCCCAGCTGATGGAAACCCAGGGGCTGCATCATTTGGAGGTAGCTTGCTTGAGGCATCTTTTCTCCACCTGGGTTCTCACCTGGGCTAAACAAACAACTCATTGCTTTTTTAAGAGGAGAACTGAGTCTTGGCCTGCCCTGTCACTGGCTCTTGTGTCTTCTCTTCCAGGTGGCTTAAATATTCAGGTCATTAGGGTTTATCAGCAGGAAAACTCACAAAATAGGACAACAAAGTGCTTCTTGAAAGTGAATTTATAAAATACATGTATGTGTCAAAATTGCATGTGAAGGCTAGAAACCACAGCACGCAATTCAGGAAGCTAATCAGCCAAGCTGTAATTGCAAACCCTTGCATCAGGCAGCTGAGTCATGAGATAAAGTGAGAGAATTGGGGATGAACAGCAAGAAAATCTACATTGTTGGCTTGGAGAGATGCAGAGCATTTCTAGTTCCCTTCCTGGCTGCTGTCAAGGCTTTGTAAGTAAATAACAGCATGAATAATCTCTGCATTTCCTGTACACTACTCCCATAGAGTAGTTTTAATGTAGAGAGGGTTTAAGGGATTTTGAGAAAAACTGTTCAGAGTGTTTCAAACCATTGCTAGGTATTAATGTCACATTTGCAAGTCCCGGTGTTTCCCTGATTTTAGCAGAATAACATTTTCTGGTTATTAAGGGTCCATCTTCTTGCTCTAGCTGTAAAAATACTGGGGACAGATGCTAAATTGCAGGTAAATATGCTGCTGTGCTGGGGAATGGCCTTGTATCAGATGTAATTGAGACAAACAGTCTGGAAAGCCAGGAGGCTAAAAATTTGTCTTTCATTCAATCTGCTAAACAAGGGTTGCTGAATAAAATTAGGAAAAATTAGAGCTGATTCATGGGCTATATGCTGGCCAGAAGGGAAGTGAATGCACAACAAACACATTTTATGATAAGTAGTTCAACCAAGTCTAATATCAGAATTGCTCATGCCATGGCAGTGTGCCTTTATTCTTTCTCTGCTTTTGAGATATCACTTGAAGTATTCAGTTCTTCTCCCACTCTCCCCAGCTAATACACCAAGCTCATAATAACACATCTGCTAAATTTCCAGTGTGACCAATCCCACATATGCAGAACCCTGCGTGTCTCATGGTTTCACAATATCAGGATTACATGTTTCCAAAAACCCTTTTTCAAATGTGCAATTTGAAGTCATGGTTTTAGCCACTGTTCTCTGTCTGAGCTAGTTGGTGGCCTGTGCTCTCCTGACAAGAGGGGAGAAAACCTACTCAAAATTACAACTTCTGTAGGGAAAGAAAATGAAATCCTCTTTAAGAAACTTCAGAGAGACCTTAATGGATGAGGGAAACACTGTGGGTGTGGTTTGCCTGGACTTTATTAAAGCCTTGGACACTGTTTCCCACAGTATTTTCCTGGAGAAACTGGCTGCTCATGGCTTGGACTGATGTGCTCTTCCCTAGGTAAAACAGTGGCTGGATGGCCAGGCCCAGAGGGTGGTGATGGATGCAGTTACTCCAGCTGGTGGCTGGTTGCAAGTGGTGATCCAGGCTTGTGTTGAGGCCAGTCCTGTTTAATATCTTTATCAATGATCTGGATGAGGGCATAGAGAGCACCTTCAGTCACTTTGCAGGTGACACCAATTTGGGTGGGAGTGGGGATCTGCTGGAGGGTAGGAAGGCTCTCTGATGCTCACCAGAAATCTGGGAGAGCTGTCTGGGTTAAATGCAGCAATAAACCACCCAGCAATATCCAAAATGGCATGTTTAGATAAATTTGTCTAATGGCCCTTGAGACACAGTTTCACAGCACCTTCTTTCTTTTTCAATATCAAAGGCCTGTTCTGTCTTCTGCCAGCAACACCATGGTGCAGCTGGACTATGAAAGTCAAAGGAAGGTGTTTACCACGACTGAGATGAGCAATGGGCCCATCAGAGCAGAGCTCAGCCTGCTCTGCCCCCATCAGCTCCATCACCGGTGTGCACACACTCCCCTGCCCCAGGCAAGGGCTGGCATCATGAGACACCGTGCAAAGCAAGCAGTGCAGCCACCTCCTCAGGACATCAAGTCCCCAAGGGTTGTCTTGTGTTCCCCACCAAAATCAACCTTGCTGTGATTCTCAGTTGTCTCATATGAGAGAAGTTTGCATCATGGCCTCTTGGTCATTGTGGGTGTCCTCCCCTTTCAGCTGCATTTATTTTTCAGGGTATCAAAGCTAGGAAAAGTGTGTAGAGCTGATAGTCCCCAGGAATATCACAATAGAACACAGCTGTCAGTGCATGAGTGAGGTTTTAAGGCAGGCATACCCAAGTGTCTGCAAACCATCCTTACCCAGAATTTTTGTCTCAGAATGTGGCCTCACCCCTTTTCAGACTTATTTGCCAGGTATTCCTGGGAAAGGGTTGTGCTGTTGTGACACGCCTGGAAAATCCCACATTTGCTCACATTAGGAAGTCAATCACTAAAATATGGAAAGTAAGCCCAGGCTATAAATTATTTTAGAGTATGCTTAACTGGTTACTTTGGAGAAGCAGCACAGCAGGGTCTTTACTTGACCTTACCACTCCGCACCTTAAAATTTTTTTATTATAGAACACTTGGGTTTTTGTGTGGTGGTTTGGTTTTTTTTAAAATGTGTTTGTTTGTTTAGGGTTTTTTGGTTTTTGGTTTGGTGGGGTTTTTTTTTTCTGTTGGTTGGTTTTCTGGGGAGGTTTTTTGGTTGGTTGGTGGGTTGTGGTGGGGTTTTTTTTTGTTTGTTTGGGCTTTTTCTTTTTCTTTTCTTTTATGGGGATTTTAGACTGCAAATCTCTTCATAGAATAACAGGCTTAGAATGTCTTGCATTGGAAGAGATCCATAAGGATCACCGAGTCCAACTCCTGGCCCTGCACAGGGCAGCCCCCAGAATTAAGCCATGTGCATGTGAGTGCTGTCCAAGAGTTTCTTGAGCTCTGTCAGGCTGGTGCTGTGACCAGTTCCCTGGGGAGCCTGTTCCAGTGCCCAGCCACCCTCTGGGTGAGGAACCATTTTCTAATATCCAGCCTAAACCTCCCCTGACAATTTCAGGCCATTCTCTCAGGTCCTGTCCCTGGTCACCACAGAGAAGAGATCAGTGTCTGCCCCTCCTCTTCCCCTCTCAAGGAAGCTGTAACTGCACTGAGGTCTGCCCTCAGTCTCCTCCTCTCCAGGCTGAACAGACCAAGTGACCTCAGCCACTCCTCACACAGCTTCCCCTCAGGGCCCTTCACCATCTTTTTTGCCCCCCTTTGGACACTCTGCAATAGTTTCATG
>VYZP01013049.1:0-24306 GCA_013400635.1 Hypocryptadius cinnamomeus
GCACGAGCCCGGCTGTCCCTGTCCCTGTCCCTGTCCCAGGCCAGGGCAGCTCCTGGCAGGGCACAGAGCCCAGCCTGTCCCTGTCCCTGTCACTGCCCAGGGCAGCTCCTGCCACCTCTAGAGGTGTGCCAGGGTCACTTCTTGGAAGGAAACCTCTTCCCACAGGAAATTGTGCAATCACAGGCAGACTCGGCCTGTTTGTACTGGCAGACTCAGCCTTTACAAAGCTCTGATCGTTTATGGTCACCAAGCCCAGTTTGCTCCTGCTGGGGATAATTCGGCCTTTAGGCAATTGGGGATTTCAGAGGGGTTTTTAATTCTGAACTGGATGGGGAAATGCTGCTCCATGTCCCTCCTGCTGCCCCCTAAATTCAGCAGAAATCGGGAATCTCTCTCTGAGGTGAGAGAGGAGCTCTGCAGATCAAAGGCTCTCTCCTTTGAGAGCCTTGTGGACCTGGATGCTTGTGAGAATCCCAACAGCATCCAGATCTTCCCCATTTCCCATTTCTCAACAGCATTCAAACCTCACCCATTTCCTGCCTCAAATGACAGACAGGGCCTGATGTGCTGACCCAGGCCACAGATACTCAAAGTTACTCATGAAATTAAGTAAGAGTTAAGCTTTGAGGGTCTAAGCTACATAAGGAGGAACTCCCACCGCCTTGGCTGTCCTGCTGTCTTTAGTTCAGGATGGGGACAGAGAGCAGAGAGGGGACAATGCAGAGCTGGGGCTGCACCATCTGAGCTTGTCTTGAATCTGAGCTGGAGGGGGAAGAGGAGGGACAAACCCTGAACACTCGAGGACAAAGCCACCAAGGAATGCCCTGCCAGCACTGCCCAGGAGCCTCCCCTGCCCTACCCACACCCAGAGCATCATCAGCCACCCCCAGGCCTCGATTCCAGATGAGCCCCAGCCCCAGCTGAGAAGGGTTTGCATTCCCTGAGAAGGGTTTGCAGTCACTGAGAAGGGGTTTGCCGTCACTGAGAAGGGGTTTGCCTTTCCTGTTGTGTTCCTGGAGTGAAACAAAGCCAAGCTGGGATTTCTACACCAGGTGCTCTGAGCCCTGTGTGGGATTCCACCCTAACCCCAACCCCTCTGCTGCCCTGTGCTCCAATGTCATTTACTGGCGTTCCACAGGGCACAAAGCACTGGATAAGAACTCCTTCAAACAGAGCCCATCTGCTCCATCTCCATCCAGGAGGGATCAGTGCTGCTCAGACCATCCCCTGTTCCTGCAGCCCCTCAGTGCTGGGGGCACTGCATCTCCCCAGTCCCTTCCTGTCCCCTCAGGTCTCACTGTCACACGGTGCTACTGTCGCAAGCTGTGCCTGTGCAGCTCAAACCAGCTCCTTGCAGCAGCTGATGGAGGATTTTGCATTTGCTGCACAGAAAGGGCTGTCAGAGCTCACCGTGGGCAGGCACGGGTTTCCATTTCACCTCAGTAAAGCTCATGGAAGTCTGGAGACTGAAACAGGCATTGATTTTTTTCATGGCATGTCTGGCTTTGCTTTTGCTATGGGATTGTGTCTTGCAAAAGTTGAGTAGAAATTGAAATATTTCTTGTAAGTGGATTTATAAATCCAAGCCTTTTAACAGTTGGCTGATGTTATTGCTGCCGGATTTACTGATGACTTTGTTTTTCTAAAAATAAGATGTTTAAAAAGACATTGACTTTTTTTCTTGGGGGGGGAATTTTAATCATGGCACAGCTTTTCTATTTTTTCAGTCAAACTTTTCAGTGCAGACATTTGACTAATAAATCAAAAAGGTCTACAAGTGTGGATATGTGTGAGTATACAGGTTTCACTAAAACTTGCAAGTTAAGGGGGAAAAAGTTCTCTTTGGCTAAATCTCCATTTAGCCACCAAGACAAATGACAGATTTCAGCTGTGCAGGGGCTGAGCTCTCCCAGACTCCAAAGCCAAGGCCTGAAGTCACTTCCTCATCCTCTCCCTGTGCCTTTGTGCTCTAAACACCAAATCTTCTGCCTTTGTCACTGCACCTGTGACAGGAGAATTGCAGGGAGGTTTTTCTTAAGAATGCTGCCAAGCCACAAAATAATCAGGAAATCAGTTCTGAGAGTTCCTTCTCCTGAGTAGTGGGCTCTGGAGTGGGGAAGCTTCTCTGGTGTTTTTGGGGTGAAATATAAACACACTGACAGGGTTTCTTTGCAGTCACGAAGCAACAGAGATAGTCCAACACCTGGAAAACCTGCTTTGCCACCCAGCTGCTGAAAACAGCTCCTGTGGTTTTATTCCAAGGTCAGGAATTCAGCGTGTGCAGAGAGGTTTGTGTTCACCCACAGTGGGAAAAGATTGGATGTGAACAATTCCAGAGCATTCCCTGAGCTTCACACAGCCAGATTTAGGCAAAGAGCAGCTTCCCTGAGCCACAACTGCTGCAGGACAGCAGGATGGGTGGGATCAGGATCCTCTGCCTCTCTCCATGCATTCATAAATCCCAAATTCCAGCTGGGTGTTGTGCAAGACAGGCAGGGCTGGGGCAGCGTGGGAGGGATGGCAGCTTGTGCTCAACCATCACAGCCGAGAGCTTTTGGGGTGGGGTCAGCGGGGCTGGAATTGCCAGGGCTGGATGGAATAAGGGCTGGGAAGCTCCTTGACCTCCAAGCCTTGATCTCCAGGTGGGTGGTTCATCCTCAACCCCTCCCTGTCCGGGCTCTGCTCAGAGCAGGATGAAGTTGGTTTTGCCAGTGATATGGAATTGTGAGGAGCTGCTGAGTCCCCCAAAGGCAGGACAAGTTAAAAGGCTGGGCACACATCCCTGGGACAGGGACAGCACCCAGGGAACAGCTGGAGCTGGGCCAGGGCAGCTCAGGCTGAAGATCAGGGCAAGGTTCTTCCCCCAGAGGGTGCTGGGCACTGCCCAGGCTCCCCAGGGAATGGGCACGGCCCCGAGGCTGCCAGAGCTCCAGGGATGCCCAGGGTGGGGTTGTTGGGGGGTCTGGGCAGGGCCTAGGGTTAGATCCATGATCCTGTGGGTCCCTCCAGCTGAGGATATTCCATAATTCTGTCATTGCTGGGGAACTGTTGGTGGCTCCCAGCCAGAACCTCCCTCCAGGTCTCAGTGACTCTGGGCAGAGTTGATGATTTCTCCCAGCAGACTCTGCCCCTGGGGAAAGTTTGGGATGGCAGCACTGAACTGCAGGAGTTGTCCCCCCATCCTGAAGGAGGGAACTCTGCCCCTTCCCCATCCTGGCTGCTGGAATTGTAAATCCATTGGGGTGTCGCACTGCAAACTGCAGCTTTGGACATACAGAAGTAAGGGTGCTTCTGGCCTCCAGTGCATTCTGTTGGATTCTCCAGTTAAACCGTCCCACCTGGCAATTAACACTGCAATTAGAGCAGTTTCCATGCAGAGCTGCATTAAATGCATGGAGCTTTTTTTCCCTTTATGGATGTCTTCTGTCTGATCCTTTCTTTCCATCTTGAGAATGGATTAAAAGACTCCTCTTAAGTAGCTGGAACAAGTTTCCCAGGCTAATGCAGCCCCAGCCAAGTTGTGCTTTCATCAAGGCGTTTTAGTCGTTGCTGCAACATCTCTCAGGCTTATTAAATCAGCCTCGTCTCCTGAGGGAGGTTTTAAATGGGGTAAAATACCATATTAAGCAGTCCAGGAACTCATTTGATTTAATTTCATTTGTATTTAGTTTTTTCCTTTGTCTCCTCTTCAAGAAAGCAGAAAGAACAATTTGGAGGTATTGGAAAGATGCCTCCTTTTTAACCTTTTGGTGATACATTAATTCAGTAAAGCTGTAATAATCTGCCTCTCTCAGTACTCATAATAATCCATCCTCCCCTCTACCTTCTTCCTTCTGCCTTTACCCCACCAGTGGAGCAGTCCAGAGCTGGGTGGTGACTCTCATTCCTAAACATTCCTGAACTTGTGCAGAGGACAGTGGGGAACACTCACCAAAATGCTGTGACTGCCCCTGGATCCCTGGCAGTGTTCAAGGCCAGGCTGGAATACCCTGGGACAGTGGAAGGTGTCCCTGCCCAAGGCAGGGGGTGGCACTGGATGGGCTTTCAGGTCCCTTCCAACCCAAACCACTCCAGGACTCCAGTTTCACCAGGCACGTTTTGCATCCTGTCTGCAAGAAAAGCACTCTGAGAGGGATCAGAGCCTGCTGACCTGGAAATGACAATGACACATGAGGGACATTCCTGAGGCTTGTGGATGGGTCAGCGCAGCCTGAACAGTGGAAAAGGCAGAACTGGGGACATCAGTCCCTGGGGACGTCCTGCTGCCTCCTCCCTGCAGCCCTTGAGTTGCCATCCAGCTGCTCGAGTGAGTGCCTCATCAGAATTAAAAGGGGTTGATGGTGCTTATCTGCATTTCATGCAAATCAGCCCAAAGCCCGGGCTCTGGCAGTTTTCCAGCTCCCATCAGGAGTCTCTGCCTCTCTCCAGGCTCACAGCAGCCCCTTGGTGGGCTCAGAGATCTGTCATCTGCACATGTGGCTTTGATGGTTCCTGGCTTTCTGGCACCAGAGTGCCTGAGCTCAGGTCAGGGGGCAGGATCCTGAAGAATGAGCTGAAAGGCACTGCTGTGCCCTGGGCAGGACTCTGCTTCTCTGAAGGACCAGAAACTTCTGTTCCTGGGCCACGTGGCCCTGGACGAGCAGTCCATCCTCAATCCCAGACCTCAACGTCTCCCTGCTCTGCTCCCTGACTTGTCCTGCAGTGGGACCTGTGGGTGTCCCTCATGCTGTGGGTCCCCATGATCCTCCCAGCCTGTTCCAGCCCTTCTGAGGAGCAGGACAAACAAATGCATGAGGCTGTGGTTTAAAAAGCAGGAAAAACACATGCTGCTCCAGAATCCCTCCCCACATCACCTGCCCCATGCCTCGGTTTCCCCAGGTTTTGCCGATTTAAGTTCTTTGTTTGCTGTCCCCCCTTGCTGGTCCATGCAGTGCCAAGTACAGAAGGTGCCTGACTCTGCTCCAAGCTCTGAGCTGTTTCCAGCAGCAGCAGCTCCTCCGTGCCAGGATTTAATTGCCAGATCCCGGCGGTTTCTCCGCACACCCCGGCAGAAGGCGGCGGATGGCGCTGACCCCTCCCGGTCCCTCGTTCTGCCTGGCAGACTCTTTTCAATTACCTTCTCCCCATGTTGCTGTTTACATTCTGCACTCACATCTTCCGCCGTGTTCCCCATCACCTTCCCGCAGCCCGAGCACCTCCTAATCTGAAGTGTATTTCGGTATTTCAGCCTTATCTCTATCAAAGCAGAAGGGTAGGGGAGTCATCCTCATTCCCGGATCCTGGAGGAGCTGCAGCCAGCAGCGCTCAGCTCAGCTTTCACTGCACTTTGAGTAACTCACGGACGATTCTCCTGTCAAGAGCACTGAGGACAAAATGAAACGTTCTCTTCTCTTTTTTCCCCCCAAGGCTGCCCGTTAATCTCTTCTCAACAATGATTGTGTGTCATGTTTCATTCTGGCTGTCACCGAGTTCACTCTGTCCCCATACCAGAGCCAACCTGCGGGATTGGAGAGCTGGGATGTGGCTGATGGTGGCAGCAGGACCCAGGGCAAGACCCTGGGCTGGCAGGGTTTGCTGAACAAATTGGGCTGGTCTCCAGTTGGACCAGTGCAAACTGGGGTTGGGATTGCTCTGCTACCACAGGGAGGAAGTATTTTAGAATTCTGTGAGAAGGAGCAGCAGTGCAGTTGGTGTTGAGCAAACTGTGCTGGCTGAGGGGTCAGGAGGGACCTCAGAGAGCCATGAAAACTGGGTGGGCTCCTCTCTTCTTCCTGTCTGGCCTGAGAAACTCCTCAGATTCAGCCATTCTCTCCTTGGCCGAATGGTTTGTGAGCAATAAATCTCTGAGGTCCTCAGGGTCTCCACCCTGGACACAGCCAGGACAGGGATGCTGGACAGAGGGGCTGGGCCAGGCCCCACTGGGGTCAGAGCAGCCATTTCTGCTGGAGAGCAGAGCAAGGCATTGAGATCTTTTCTTCCATCCTTCAGTTTTGTTGCTTTTCCCCAGATCCACAGGGTTCTCTTTATTGTCACCTGGAACATTTGCTGAGAGTTTGATATTGATCAGAGTGGAGAAAGGCACTGCAAACAAAGCCCCACTGACAGTGAGGTCTCACTTCTCTCCCAGCAATAAAAGAGAGGTGCCAGAGAGCCTGGAGAGGCAGTACAGACACCCCAGCTGGAATTACTGCTATCGAAGTGATCACTGCACAGACCCAGTTAGCACTGGAGCAGCAACATTTGCATAAAAACTGCAAGCACAAAAATGCTCTGAAATGACAAATACAAGGGAACTGTATCAGATTTGCATTAAATTAGCAACTGTGTGCGAGATGCCATTTAAATGGCAGGTGACTCGAAAATTTCTCTCCCTTTTAGTGGAAGAGACTGAAATGTTCATTTTCATGGTAAACAGTAACTGCACATTGATTTGGAGCTTGAAAGCATCTCCACAAATAGCTTTCTCAGGGAGTGGGGTTGGAGCACAGAAATCACAGCACTGCCTTGCCCTGCACGGCTCTGAAACTCAGCAGCACAGCTTGAGTTTCTTTCATACACTTGGTAAAAAAACCTGCAGTGACAACAGGAAGAAACCCAAAGCCCCCCTGAACCTGGCGGGGCAAAACAATTCCCTGAAGTTATCGGGGAGAGGGATCTGATGGATTATGGCACACCAGGGCTGTGGGTGAGGAGGAGCAGCAGGGCCTGCAGGAAGCTGGAGGTGCCCACTGGCTGATCCCTGGCAGCACCTGGGACTGCCAGGGTAGAGGGATGGGATCGGGGTTTGCCCTGCAGCTTCTGGGTCCCATTTTTGATGGGCAGCCAAGTGAGATCCCAGGCTTGGACTGGTGTTGTCCATCAGCCCCTGGCTGTAGGAGGAAGCCCCAGCCTGTTGGGGCTCTCAGGGGTCCCAAACTCAGCACAGAGCCTGAGGATAGCTCTTTTATCCTCTGGATCCTCTCCCATCCCACTGGAGTGCCTGGGTGGGACTGAGCTGCTGTCTGGGGTTAATCCTCACAGGGAGGCTTGAAATGAGAGCTTTTCAGTGTTACCCTTTGGCTGAAAGAATTCCTCCCCTAACACATCTGAATAGGGCTCTTTGGGGATGAAAAACATCAGTTCTTTCTCAAAACAGGCCCATTTGGAGCTGTCATTTGGCAGTGCCAGAGCAGGAGAAATTCCCTCTCCCCAGGTTTTGCTGTGGTCACGGGTTGATAACTTGCTCAGGTTCAGTCCAGCAGTATCATTTTCAAGGAATTGTTTGAATGGCTTTAATGTGCCATGAATCAAAAGAAGAAATTCCACTCCTGGTAATTAAGATGGAATGGGTAATTATTTCTGTCTGTCTCCAAATTCCCTTTCTGGAGGAGGAAGTTAAAAACTGAGCTTTCCAATGCCTTTGTTCTCTCCAGCACAGGAGGAGCCCCAGGTTGTACCCACCAATGTTTGCACATATTTATTGGTGTCCCCCCAGCAGGAGCAGAATCCCTTGGAAAACTGAGCCCACCTAAGGAGAGGAGGGAAACGGGAGCTGGTGTGAGCAGAGAACCCTCAGCTGCTCTGCTCTGCCCCACTCCCACCCCTTGCTCCAAGTGCTTGACAAATTTAAGATCAACAAGAAGGAACACCCAGGGCATTGGAACCATTTGGAAATGTGGCACTGAAACCTGCCCTGAGAGGGAAAAACTGCCAGGGTCCCTTGGCTGGGGATCAGAGGGTGCCAATGGAACCTTAAATCCCCAGGAACTTTGCCAGCTGCTTGTTCCCGACTGTCAGGGGCACAAGTGGCGGGGCCAGACTCTCCCTCACCTGCTCCTGTCGATGACCCCCGGCTGCCAGCCCTGCCCCTGCCGGGGCTGCTGTCAATCACACGTCAGTCACACATCAATCACACCTCAATCCTGGGCTGATTGGGCTCACATCAGAGCCGTGTTTTGACAAAAGGTGGGGGGGGGAGCGGCTGTCAAAACCCTGAAAGCCAGGGGAAAGGCAGGGAGCTGAGCTGGGGGGAGAAATGGGGGATTTATTATCCACGGAAGTGATGGGACCTTGTGGGACAGGCAGAGCTGGGAGCTGCAGCCACAGGGGTGTGGGGGACATTTGGGGTGGAACTGGTGCTGCTTCAGGAGGTGCAGGAGAGGGTTTTGGGTGGCTTCAGAATAAAGCAGAGCACAAGGTCTGAGCAGGGGGGGAAGGAGGAAAAATCCCAGAATTATGGAATGTCCTGAGTGGGGAGGGACCCACAGGATCCTTAAGTCCAGCCCCTGTCCCTGCCCAGACCCCCCAGCTGATGCCTCAGGTTTCAGCTTTTATATTTTTCAGATTTTGTTCTGCTTTAGTGTGTAAGTCTAGGCTTCATATGAGGGGAAGGTGAGCTCTCTTCACAGAGTAGGGAGACAAAACAATTCCTTCTCTAGCTGAGGACCAAGGACAAATGATCCAAATCTCAGGCCCAAAAGCAGAAACAATGTGGGCTGAAGAGAGAAGAAGGATGGGACTTGATGGGCTAAAGCTGGAATTGGACAATTAACTCCAATATGGAAATGGAGCAGAACTGATCAAAGTGAGAGACCCCGTTACCGGTTGTGCGTTTTGTGACCATTTTGGGTTTTGCTGCCCAAGGTGGATCCATTGAGGCCTCTTAATAAATCCCTACTTTATTCTTTAGCTCCGTCTAGTCTCTGTTCTAGGTCACCCTTCACAAGGCATCAGTTTTTGGCGACCACAAAGGGACAAAAGACCCCCTCCCAGCAACCCCACCCTGGACATCCCTGGCAGTGCTGTCCAAACACTCCTGGAGCTCTGGCAGCCTCGGGGCCGTGCCCATTCCCTGGGGAGCCTGGGCAGTGCCAGCACCCTCTGGGGGTGTGGTAATCACATATCCTCTGAACAGNAGCCTGGGCAGTGCCAGCACC
The DNA here is from genome assembly GCA_013400635.1 of Hypocryptadius cinnamomeus. Taxonomy (NCBI): domain Eukaryota; kingdom Metazoa; phylum Chordata; class Aves; order Passeriformes; family Zosteropidae; genus Hypocryptadius; species Hypocryptadius cinnamomeus. Next base: position 8,916 of record VYZP01013049.1, read on the forward strand.
CTCTGGGGGTGTGGTAATCACATATCCTCTGAACAGAGGGAGACATAATTCTCTCCCAGGATTTTCCTGGTAAACTGTAAGAAAGCTCAGAGAAAACAATTCTTGTCTCTACTTGCTGCACCTGTTGTTGTGCACATGTGGAATGTGTTATGGAGATTGTTTACCAAAGAGTGATTTCTTAATTGGACTCTGGTGATGGTGTTTTGATTGATTGACCAATTAGGTCAAAGCTAATTGACTGTTGGGACTGTCTGGCAAGGGTGATGGGTGTATAGTGTAGTTTAGTGTAGTGTAGTGTAGTGTAGTGTAGTAACAATAAAGCAATTGATCAGCCTTCTACAATCATGGAGTCAATGCTCGTCATTCCCCGTTCAGGGACCTGCTGCTACAATACTGGGGGAAGAACCTTGCCCTGAGCTCCAGCCTGACCTGCCCTGGCCCAGCTCAGCCGTTCCCTGCTAAAAGGTGAAGGAAACTCCCCCATCCCATTCCCCCATGCAGGCCCTGCTCTCAGGGGATGGGAGGGTGCTGTGCTCAGCTCCCCTCAGGCACTGGGGACCCCACAAAGAGCCCCACCTGCGGGGCACAGGATGGAAGGTGTTTGTGGGATCCCCAAAGCTCTGATCCACCCCAGCATGGGGATCCCTGAGCTGCTGGAAGTCTCTCATTTAACTTGGATGTCACCAGAGCCCCAGATCCACCTGGGAAATGAGAGCTCCCAAAATACTTTATATAAACTAGAAGAGCCCAGTACAGATCTTATATCAAGTTTGGAGTCAGGATTTTCCTCCTCCTAGGGAATTTTAAGCCTTTGTAGGAATCATTTTGCCCATTCTTCAAGTCCAGGTGAAGCTGTCCATGCCCAGGGCGGGGGGGAGGGACTGGATGCCTCTTAAGGTCCCTTCCAATCCAGCCCATTCTGTGATTTTATAATTCTCCTGAGAGATTTCACAATTTCTCATTCATTTTCTTCAATTCTGGGATGGGATTTTTTTCCCCTCTGTAAAATTCTAAGCAGATGGAAAAGCTTTGGGGATCACGTAAGCCTCCTGGGTTTAATGACTGAAATGTCTCCCACCTGTTCTACTTTTTAAAACTGAATAGAATTTTAATACCAATGGGGGGGGGTGGGAATAAAAAAGCTAAAATGAAAAATCACTTCAAAAGGAAAATCAAAACAGTTCCACTCTGTGGCTTTTTTTTTTTTTTCCCTCAAATAAAACATGATTGAAGTCAACACGTTCCTGAGCAACATCTCACTCATCAAAAGTGGCATTTACTGACAGAACAACGTTTTTTCCCTGAAATGAGCTCTCAGTTTGGGATCCCTGGGTAATGACATTAAATGTGAGTCCTTGGTGGCTCTGACTGTGGAGAGGAGACACAAATGATAGTGTGGGCCAGTGATTATTCTCCTCTCCTCCACTACAACAAAATAACCCACAATCATCCAGTGGAGCTTCTGCTCCACAACCTCCCCAGCACAGAGCCTCAATTAGAGAGCTGGGGCTGCCTCCTGAAAACAGGGGCAATGAACCACAGCGTTGAACAAAGAGAGGTGCCAGCAAGAGCTAAGAGACAACACTTTTCTTGGTTCAATGGCCAAATGGAAGAAAAAATACATTTTGAGTTAACCTGAATTGAAATTTTTTCAATTTTTCCAGTCAAGCAAAAAGTTGAAAAAAAAATTAATGGCAGATTGCTTTTTGTTTCAGCCTCCTTTTATTTTCTGTTCCATTACTTTCCCAGCTCCTTTCAGGGGAAGTTTCAGAGCCTGTTTCGTCACTCCCAACCTACAGGTTTGTAGTGGGTGAAAAAACAAGTTTTGCCCAAAATTATTTTGCCAAGTGGTGGAAATTTGGCTGGGCCTCGCAGAGGTGGGAATGGTCTGTGCTCAGAGGACAGGGTGGGTCCATCTCAGCTGAGAGCTGGCCCCACGTCCCTGGTGGGACCCCATTTGGTCCTGATTTGGCAGTGCTGCTCTCAGGGGGATCCCTGCAGACAATTAAATGAGGAAAAACTCTCAGTTCTGATTACTAGAGCTCTCCATGAGGGGGTTGGGTTTGGAAACATCTCCCAATGGGAGTAGACCAGAGCAGGTCCCAGGGAATTCTTTCCCACTCCTGTGTTTGGTTTGTTCTTGTGCCAAAGCTGCAGATTTCCTTACACCAAAATGTTTGGTCAATCCATATTGATGTCCCTGAGTCTGACACTTTAAAATATTCCAGAGCATTTAGGAATTCAGTGTTCTCAGAGCTTTGCTTCTTCCAGTTTCCTTTGAGAAATTGCTTCACATTTCCCTAATCTGTCATCAAAAGACGAGGATGCAAAACAAAACATCTCATTTCCAGATCCCCACAAATCACATTAAATTCGGGATTTTGAGTGCACCATGTGTGGTGCAAAAAAAAAAATTTGGATTAAACCCTTCTTACATTCTGCTTCTGCTTTTCCTGAAGTTATGGGACACCCACTCAGCCCAAAGCAAAACCTGTTTTGCACCCAGGTCCAGTTGTGGGAATGGGCAGCAGGAGCTGGATTTGGGTTGTTCTCTTTAATCCTGGTCCTTACATCTGCCCCCAGCCCAAACCTGCTGCGAGGGAAAAAAACAAAAGCAACTCCAAACCACCTGGACTTGCCTGTCAGTAAATCCATCTTTTCAAACTCTCCTCAGCACCTTCCCTCCCAAATCTTCCCAGCCCTCCCCTTTCTGAACCTGGTATTCCTTAGGGTGCAGAATTATCGGAGTTCCATCCAGAATTTAATCCAGAATTTAAATCAAGACCTCCTGCAGGTGTCCCTCGATGGGCTGGTGACATTTCCAGGGGAGACTCAGATGCACAGCAGAGCAGAGCTCCCACTGCTCCCTGCCAGGTTGAATGAGGTCCTCACTGCTTCCAGAACAGCCTGACCTGAGCCTTACCCTGCCCACCGAGGGGAAGGGGAGCGATAACTGGATTAGAACAGCTACACCAAATAAATAATGAAAATACACAAAATGTGCTCTAAGGGAATCTGTGGGGCAGAGGAGCCCCAGGACTTCAGCGCTGGCCTCCTGCAAGGAGCAGAGCAGGCTGGAAATTTGGGGTTGGCCTGGCAGATGGTTCTGGTCTCCTTTGGGAATCCCGTGCCTGAAATCAGGCTGGAAAAGTGAGGGATGAGCTCTGAGCCAGTCACTCCCTGCAGAGAGGGAAGAGGAACTGAGACCTCCAAGGATTGATTCCTCTCCCCTCATTATGGTCAAAATCTTTCCCAGAGAACCTGGAACTGCCATAAAATGATGAGAAATATCATGTTTATTTATAACCCAGTGTTTTCTGAGGAAGTTGGGCTCAGGCTTAGGGAATGAGGCCCAGGACTCCTCAGAAATGAAGGTCCAGGTTTGCTTTGCACTGAGAGATAATAATCAGGGTCTAGATGAAGGCTGGAGTCCAAAGCCAGGAATGGAAGACCCAAAAGACAAAACAATGAGGTACAGACCTGCCTGAAAATTTGACTGAATAAACCTTGAGTCACTTGGCTAGGACATAATCAGGAATGATCTGGTTTTAATATTGTTCTTTAAGAAAACTGAGAGACCAGCAGCAGGGACTGTCAGCAGCCCTGCAAACACGGCCTGAAGGTGAAATGACTGTTTAGCCTGAAGAAGAGATGGTGAGATAACAACCTTCAAACAGGAGAAAGGAAAAGAAAAAGAGAGGAATTTATTCTTCTTGCCCCTGATGAAAAGTGAAGAAGAAATGGGTTTAAATTGCAGCAGGAATGATTTTGATCTGACAGCAGACAGGCTGTGTTTGAGGCTGTTTCTGGGAAGTGCTGAGCTGATTGTCCAGGGAAGGAGCAGAGCCTGCACTGCTCAGGGAGGTGACTCCAAGCCCTGCAGGGATGGGGTGGGCAGCATTTCCTGGCTTGAGGCACAGGAGAGACCCTCTGACCGCCCAGAGCCTTTCCTGCCCCTTTCCTTTTTTGTGCAGTTTCAGTTGTGATGTTTTCCGGCTCTCCCAGGGAGTCCTGGACAAACCTGCTGGACAAATCCAGTTCTCCCCCTGTTTGTCAGAGCACAATCAGCATTTCAGAGTCATTTCCCAGTGCCTGAAACACCCGAGCCTTAAATATGGGTTCATTTGGGGTTCAAATTGCCATAAATGCAGCTGTCCCTGTTGTCACCTGCTCAGGGGAGAAGTTTGTTGGGACTGTGAGCTCTGGTTCAGGTGGGATAAACCCCAGGAGTGCTGACCTGGGCAGGGAGGGAGCTGCATCTTGCTTCTGAGCTGCTCAGTCCATTGGGGACAGGAGAAGGATTTTCATTTTGCTTTGCAGACTTTAGCTTCATTCACTCTTTTCAGTTCCTAACTCAGGTGCAAATCATTGAAAAAAGAAACATGGCCAAAGGTAGGAGCTCTCCCAGCTCCAGAATTGTTCCCAGTCTGGGACACATGGGGAATTCCAGGTGGGATCTGCCTCTCTCCAGGTCCTCACAGTCCCTCTCCTCTAGAAATATAAAAAATTGAGAGCTCAGATCAGGGCATCCAGAGAAGATAAAAATCTGCTCCAGATCTTGGTATTTAGACCCTCAACTTCCAGAGAAAACTCTGGGAATGCCTGGTTTTAACTTCTGCTACAATATCACCAACCCCTATCCCAACAGCACGAGGTGAATCCTGTAGGATCACCTGGGGTTTAAGATTTGAGATCCATGGGGAACTCTGCTATTTCTGCCTTAATCTTTTAAGGCCATCAAGCCTCAAAATAAGAGCAATAGGACCACATGCACATGAACAACTCAAACTGGAAGGTTCCAAGGTAATGAAAATCCTGACCCCGTTCTGTGAAGTTGTTGAAGCTGTTCACTCCAGCTCTGTTGAGTCATTCTGGTTTGATGAAGTCAAACCCTCTCTCACTCAGCCTCTAACAGAGCTGGCTTCACATCTGAAATTCCATGTGTCTCCAACAATAAAGGGATCCTGGAGAAGGGAAGTTGAAAAGGAAATGAAAACAAACCCCAAAAGTTGTAATGAGCCACTCTTGACTTATCAAAGCACTTTGACATCTTTGAAAGTAAATGAGAACACGGAAACAAATGGTCCCAAAATTCTGTGCACTGGGAACATGCCTGCGACAAGGGAGTCCCCTGGAAGGTTTAATGATGGCAAAAGTGAGGAAACTGCTTAAAAAAGGCCAGGTTGGATGGGGCCTGGAGCAACCTGGGATAGTGCAAGGTGTGGAATGGGATGGGGTTTAAGGTCATTCAAACCTAAACCCTTTTAGGACTTTATGGGATTCTCCATCAAAGCTCTCCAGACCAACAAAGACACTGAGATGTGACAAGTTGGCCCTCGAGGGGTGACACGACTAGGGACAATCGATTGTGTCTGTAACGCAGCACAGACCCAATCTGGGAAGACAGCACGGGCCAGAGGGAGCTGGGACACGAGGAAGGGAAGGTCAGATGTTCCAGACATCAGGAACGCACCAGGCTGGGCAAAAATCCATCTCCAGCATCTCCTGAGATGTCACAGAAGGTTCTGGGAGCTCTGCCCACCCGGGAGCATCCCACTCCAGCAGCGTGGCTGCTTTCCCCGAGAATGACAAGGATGGGGATCCTCACCCCACAAAACTCTCATGGAAAGGCGTTTCATGGGAAGATGGAGCCGAATGCTTGGAGCTATTAGCAGGCAATTAAAGCTAATGTGGCAGCTAGCAGAAAGACCCCAGCCAGGCACTTCACTTTAATCTTTGAAAATGTTCACAGCTCTAATCAATGAATAAAAGGGAAAATACACAGAGATGTGCATATATATATATATATATATATATATAAATGTAAAAATATATATCAGAGCATTAACTTTCATTGTCAAATCACGTCGGGAATTGCTGAATGAGGTAAATACGAGGAGCAATGTAACAGACAATTACCACAATCCTGCTCATGGCTTTCATTTCCAAATGAGCCTCACACAACTCACCCCCACACAAAGGCACTCCGGGAGAGGGAAGGGAAGAAAATAGGAAGGTTTGAGATGGTGAATATAATCACGTAAAAGGCATAAAAATCTGCAAGAAAGCAGGTGGGAGAGGGCTGGGATTTAGCTGGGGGGTTGTTGGAGGATTGGTAGAATAATTAAAGATAGAATTAATAGAAAAATAAGGTAAATATAAAGAATATTTATAGAATAATATAGAGTATAGAATAGTATAGAATATAGAATAATATAGACTATAGAATAGTATCATTTATAGAATAATATCGAATATAGAATAATATAGATAATACAAAAACACAGATTATAGAATACTATAGAATGTAGAACAATACAGATTATAGAACAATATAGATTATAGAATAAGGTAGATTATAGAATAATATAGAATATTGAATAATGAAAGTTGAATGTAAAAATGGGTGGACACATGGATAAAATGGAGAAAAGGAGAATGTGTGTGTACAGTGGGGCATCTTCTCCAGCATTTTCTAACCAGGGGAGCACAGACAGCAGGAGAGGAAAGATGGGACAGTGCCCTCCTACTGTCCCCAGAGCCAGTGGGGCCACATTGGGCCCCGGCCTGGTCCCCCTGACCCTGTCCCCATCCCTGACACTGCTGGTGCTGGCCCTGTCTGTGCCCAGGGAACCAGGGAGGAGAGCAGCCTGTGCCTGCCAGCCCAGTGTGCCTGGCGCTGGGAAAATTTACACAATTTTGGCATGATACTGCAGCCCAAGGCAAAACAAAGAGTTTTCAGTGCCGAGAGCCATTCCCAGAGCTGGCTGCTCCCAGAACCTGGACGTGGGTGGTGAAACATTCTCTGTGCTCAGCTCATGGCCCCAGTGCTCGGGGCTTTGGCTTGGGCCACGTTTGCCATCTGTACCTGGGGCCTGGATTGAACTGTGGGAGCTGCTGCGTAGGCTCAGGCTCAGGGACAGAGCTGCAGGGAGCAGGGGGCTCCAGGAGATGTGGGGGAGCAGCCTGGGAACCCCAGGAAGGAGTTGCCTGTTCCCCAGCAGACACCACCTGTGCCCAGAATGAACAGGCAGGAGTACCAGAGGCCAGCCCACATCAGAGCCAGGGGTACCAGGAGCTCCCTGGCGAGGCTCCAGCCCTCCCAGGAGAGCTGCAACTCCTCCCAGCTCTCCCGAGCAGTGAGGGAGAGGCAGTTCCATTGAGTCAGCACTTTCCAAATGTCAGTGGCAATTGGAATCAAAGCTGTGTGCCTGCAGCAGGCACAGCAGGGCTATAACAATAACAGGAATATTATTATGGAGTTAAGTGCCTGCATTAAACTCTGCACTCCCAGGGCTCACCTGCTTGAGGAGTTTGGGTTTGTGGAGTCTGAGACAGCAGTGCTGGAGTGCTGGACAGACCCTCAGGGAGCTGAGGACAGTGCTGAGCATCCTCCTGTTTATCTTCCATCACCATTCAGCACAATTAATTTGCCTTGTCCAGACTGACCTTTCCTTCCCTGAACCACCAGCTTTTCAGTTTCTCAGCCTGTGTGAACCTACTCCCAGCCCTGTAACAATGATTCCCCACAGCTCTGGGTAAAATATCTGGTCACTTCTGGATCACCCTCCACAACCCTCTGAGATTCATTGGAATGCGACATCAGTGGCCAGAATACCTCTTCCTTCCTCCGTCTTTGTCCCTACTGCCAGGGAAGGAGCAGCCCACAGATGGTGCCTTCTTTTCCCAGCCCAGCTCAGCCCATGGGCAGTGAGAGGTAGAAGAGAAAACCCACAAGATTCTGCTTGTTGGAGTCCCCTTGTTTATTAAAAATGCTTGGGGAGAGGGACACAAAAAGTATTTCTGGTTTCATGTACTCAGCAGGTTCAAAGTGTTTTGGCAACAGAGGTGAAGCTGAAAACTCCTTTAGCTTTGCTGAAAGGAAACAGAATCCAAATAGAAAAATTGCTCAGCAAAAGGTGCAGAGAAATGTGGATCTGCAGTGCCCTGGTCTGGGAGTAACAGAACCACTCTGGGCCCTCCGATCCCCTGTCCTGCCCAGCTGCAGGTGGCACAGGGAAGGAGGGGCTGATGTTGGAGCAGCAGCAGAGGGTCCCTGCCCTGGCACTGCTGCTGGGGGAGGTTCAGTTCAGCACACAGCATTTGGTCCCCAGCAGACACAGCTGATTTGGGAGATGCCAGGGGGAAAAAACTTCCTTTGGTGTGGATGTGATGGCAGCAGGGCAGCCAGCCTGGGAGGGCTACACAGGGAATGAGTGCCCAGGGTTAAACTGCAAACCCACACTTGCCTGGATGGGAAAAGCAGCTGGAGTGGGAAGGGACCTGCAGCATCCTGCTGGCCCCATGGACAGACCATGCCCAGGTGTTAACACACAGCAGGGTTGGCTCCTGCGCTGCTCTCCAGGCATCTGCAGGGCACAATGAGCCCATCCTGCATCCATTCCCCAGCTCAGCCAGCTCCTGCTCCATGGAAATGTGCCCAGGAAAAGAGCAGCGAGGGAGGAAGCACCAAGGGGCTGCAGGAGAAGGGAGCAGGATCCAGCTGGATGTCAGGAGCCAGAATGAGCCTCATGTTTTCCAGGCAGAGGGGCTGGCAGCTGAGGAGTGAGCCTTATTTACACCCCCAGGGGCTGATGCCAGACTGCAGTGCTGGCATGCTGGGCACAAGGCAGGGAATATCGACCCTGCATCCTCCAGAGATGAGAAGAGCAGAGGCCCATCAATCCCAGTCCCCAAGGCCAGGAGAGTTACTGCCTCACTCACACACACAAACTCCCAATTGCTTTGCCAGTTTGGCTCCAGCCCTGCAGTGACTCAGAATGCAGCCACTCCATCACTGCTGAGCGGGGCTGCCAGTGCCTCCCACCAGCCTGGGCAAAGCCAAGCTCCAGCCCCAGATGATCCCACCAGAGCCTCCTGCTCCTGCAGAGCCCAGGTCAGGTTGGCTGGGTTCCTCTGCAGGCAGTGGAGCAAGGGATGAGTTCACCCAGGGAGTGACTGATTGTGGCTGAACTGCCCTTGGTGTGTCAGGATTTCCCAGAGAGCCAGCCCAGACCTGGGCCTGCATTCCAGCAGCTGGGATTGCTCTCCAAATGATGGCAGGAATCCCCATGGAAGGAAACCTCATTTCCCTGGTTGCTTTGTGGCTCCTGCACTGACAATCACAGAATCCATGGGTTTTCTTGCCAGGTCTTCCATTATCTTCTCCTTCCCTGTGTCCCTCTTCCCTGCCATAACACAGCATTCCTTCTTCCCCAGTTCCAAGCACAGTGTAACTCCTGTGGGATCAGCTTACACAAATCCTGGTGAATGCAACCCTCATAAAACAGCTTCTTGATATCAACTTATGGGAGCAGACTGCCCAAAGCCACCTCAGAGTGTGGAGAATGCCACGGACACAAATTCATATGTTTGTGTTGATCTACAGCAACATTTTCACTTCCAGGGAGCTGCACTCTACCAAAAAGTGAAGATTTGAGCTAAGGAAGCCCCAAAGTGCTGCTGTCCATGGGATGCCTTCACTGCTTTCCACTCAGGGAATGTCTCCTGGACTCGTTCAAGGCCACAGAAGCCTCAGTGGTCCCTAAGGGCACAGAGGAGCCTTTCCTTGGACAAACCCTCCCCTGGCTCAGCAGCTCAGCCCTGCTCCAGTGCCCAGGGAACATGGGCACTGGAATTTGGGGCTGGAATTTGCTGAGCAAGGCCTGTAAAAATTAACACAGCTCTCCAGAGAGACAGTGGGGGATGATTAATGAGCAAAGGCAATGCAGGGGGTCGGGGGGAATAGATTTGCTAAACTGGCAGCAGATAAAATGTTCGCTCCTGCTGGGAACAGCAAGGTTGGCAAACCCCACCATGGGCCAGTGCCTTGGGTTAAGTGAGGAGGCCACAGCCCCATAAATTGTTCATCACCTCATCCAGAGGTGCAGCCTTGTAGCCTCTCTGGTCCAGTGAGCCCAGTAATGAAAGGCTTCAGAGCTGCCCAGGACAGGAGATCAAGTGCCCTGATTGCTCCAGCTCTGATAAGATTTTAGATGAGGATTTATTTTGTTAATGAAGTGTGCAATGATCCATCTCCTCCTTGTTACAGGGTTATCCTGTGTGTGTTCTGCAGGAGGGGAGCCTGGAGGGGTGCTCAGGAGAGACTTTTATCCGAGGACTAAAACTGGAATAACTAACTGAAGCAAGGGAGGATCTGTTATGGAATCATTTAGCCCGGAGAAAGATGCAATGAAACTCACCCAAAACAATTCCAGCTCTGTGTTTATCAACACAGAGTTTTTGAACTTTTTGCTCAGGAAAGTTCAAAAGGAGTTTGCGGAGGCACATATTTCTCCTTCTGCTGTGCCTTGGTCAGGTGGTGAAAACTTCCTATCAAATCTCCTCATTTTAGGAACAGCCTTGTCAGGGATGGAAATTCAACAAGCAACACCCCCAAGATGTTAAAATGTCTCCCACCAAGCAGATCCCCCTCGGCTCCAGGAGGGTAGAAGTTCCTCTCACTTCCCCCAGGGTCTCTCCAAGCCATCCAACTTCCCTGAGTGATGTAGGTCAGGCAGACATTTACACCCACAGAAAACACCTCCAGTACCCAGAGCTGGAGCACAACACTCTTGCAGCATCTCCTGATGATGACTTTCCTCCCTCATTAGCTCTGCCATCTTCCATTGATAGCAATTCTGATAATTAATGCCATTGACAGCAATTCTCATAATTAATGGAACATTCCACGGGCCAGGGCTGCCCATCCTGCAGCAGCTCCACTCTGGAGCCTGGCTGATGCCATCAGTGGGAGCACAGAGGGATGTTCAGGGAGCTCTACTGGATATGAAGAGCAGGGAATTGAGGTTCCATTGGAAAGGCAGGTGGGAAGGAGAAGGAGCCTTCAGGGAAGTGATGGGTGAGCACCTTCACGGAGGCAGCAAAGGGAGGAGCTCTGATAGTTTCAGATCCTCCCCTTGCACAGCCTTGAGCCTGGGGGTTTCAATCAAGGCCAAGGTCTGGGGTTTGACTTATTATCTTGGCAATGGGCAGCTTTGAAGCTTCCTCAAGGTGTGTGCACAGAAAAGCCCCCCAGAGCCTGTGCCTGTGCCATCAGGATCCCAGCAGCCACAGGATGTGCCCAGGAGCCATCCAAGGCCATCCTATTTTCAGAAGTGGCTTAACCATGAGGTGTTCTAAGGATAGGGAATGGCATTTTGCAGCAGAACAGACCCTGTGTCCCTGGGGTGCTTGGAGAACACTCCAACCATCCCCTGCAGCTCTGCAAAGTCTCCTGAGCCGCTTTTCCAGATGACCCTCCCAAGGAGACACTGGCCCTGGGCAGCAGAGCAGCTTGGTTCCAGGAGCTCAGCCCTGCCTGAGGTGTCCTGCTGCTTTCGTCACAGCAGGCTGTGAAGAACTCGTATTTCCTGGGCTGTTGGGGTCCACTCCGGCTAGCTATAGACCCTTGCCCACACGATTCTTCACAGACGAAAGTAAAAGATTAAGAAGTGCTCTCCTCCACGTGGGAAACGTTCTCCTTTATTCTAACAGACACATGAGGTGGACAAACCCATGCGAGAAAGAGAGCGTTCCCCTGTGGCAGGGGAATTTTATGTCCCCAGGGATGGGGAAAGAGGAAGGGGTCCACAGCCAATGGGATACCAGTGAGGAGTGGCGAGGGGAGGGGTGACTGAGGGACAGACCACCGGGGGGTACTGGGATGGGTGGGGGAAAGACCATGTGATGGGGGGAAGGGATGACAAACCACGTGATATAACATAAGCTATTCAGTGCAAATACCCAATCACCCAGTGCAAAAGAACAACTAAATAACTATTTAGTGCAACACAACAAGGCTGGGCTCCTGGGGCTGTGCAGCAGGGACAGGGCAGGACCCTGGTGAGGAAAACATCTCAAAAGGGCTGCATCCTCCTCTGGATTCATCCTGATGAATTCAGGTCTCCTCTATCCCCAACCCCCTAAACTGAGCTTGGGGATGTAGCTGGGGCTGTGGCCCAGGGTGACCAGCTCAGGTGAGGCCCTCTGCTTGCACCTGGGGAAGGCTGTCCCGTGGCATCTGGAGATGTTTATCAACGAGACGAGGAAAGGGTTCCTGAGACATCTGGGGGCACTGGAGTTCCTTCCCTATCCTGTCAAGGCCCTTGTGGGCTCCTCAGATACTCTCTCCTTCCAACCTTGGGAATATTTGACATTTCCCCAGCTCTCTCCTTTGTCTCAGAGAGAGAATTCTGAATAACCTCCCATGGGAAGTGAGGGAGGAAAGGAATAGTGGGGGTTCTGCTTTTTTGAAATGTCTTGGAGCATCCTAAAAAAAAAAAGAAGCCTGTCATTTCCAGCTTGTAACTTGCCTTAAAACTCTCCTGTCCCTGAGACTTTACTGTTGTTTTAAAGTTCTTGTGACCTTTATATTCTGCCTTTAGTTTCCTAAGCAATAAAACTGTAAGGAGCAAGATGGGATTTGGGGGCTTTTTCCTTTCCTCCTGCCTGAGACACAGCTGTGTTTGAAGTCACAAGGTGAATGGAGCGAGATTTGAGCTGAGCAGAGGCTGTGGCAGTCCTGGAGCTGACTGATAGCAAAACAATCAGTCAGTTATTAGGAGACACAAATCACTCTCACAGATTAAGTGCTGAAAAATAATAACCATGCAAAGCTTGGAGGGAGGCACGGCAGTGGCAAAGGTCATTAATTGACTGGAGAGATTTTTGGCTACAAGTTCCTGGGGAATTATCTCTTTTTTTTTTTTTTTTTTTTTAACAAAGAAAAAAAATATATCTGGTTCTCTTATCAGTGGCAGCGTGCAGTGATTGCTGGTGTTGCCTCTTCCTCAGTGTTAATTCACTGTTCTATGGATCCCAAGTAATTACTCATCCTTGCAGTTTTTCTGTTTTTTTATTTATGTGCTTGGTGTTTCTGTAATGCTCCTGCTCTATATCTAAACACAAAGCAAGATTAGAAATGCTCAGTAATTAAGAACTCCAGGAGATAAATGAAGCCTATTTCAGAGACCTGGAAAGTCTTCCGAGGTTCCCTCTTGATCATCCCCTTTTTATGATGTATTTCTTTGATTTCTGCCTCATTTGTCCAAATAGAAATGATCCTTTTGAGTCTTGAATGGGCAATTCTGCTCCACACTCCATTTTCAGAGGAAAAGGGAAATATTCACCCAGCCCCACTGCACATCCAGGTTAGTGCTTGTGCCTGCCAGGGAGCAGCCCCAGAACGCAGGATGGAGACATTCAGGGAAATGGAGCTGCATCAATGCCAAGTGCACCATTTGAGCTGGTTCAGACTCTTCTGAACTCTTCTGGTGCAGCCCTCTTATTCCGAGCTGCAGTGACATCAATCAGGGCAGGACCCTCCAGGTCCAGCGGCTTTCTCTTCCCAGTGAAATGATCACAGAACTGGAGAATAATCAGAGTTGGACCCACAGGGATCATCAAGTTCAGCTCCTGGCCCTGCACAGGCCAATCTCAGGAATCACCCCATGAAACTGAAGCGAAAGGCAGGAATTTCTGGCACATTACCTTCCCCGCAGGCTCTCCCCAAGGCAGGGCAACTTCTGTGCTTCCACAGAAGAATGAACAGCCAAAAGTGCCTCTAAAACACATCAGAACCTTCTACCATCATCCAGACATCCAAACCAGCCATGGCGAGGGGGGCACTTCGAGTTCAGCCCCTCCAGCAGAGGCAGCCCAAGGACAGGGCAGCAGCTGGAAGCTGCTCTGCCCCACCAGGAGTGTTTACACTCCAGCTAATCCGCCTTAAATCCCCAACCTCCGTTAACTGCAATTATTAAAGAGGGGATTAAACTTCTCAGCCTCCCCTGCGGAGACAAACTTTCCATGAAAAGTGGTGTCCTGTTTGTCCTGCAAATGCCAGACCTGGCTTTGGGCAGGGGGTGGCCAAAGACCCCCAAAATCTGCAGCAGGTGTGGTCTGCAGCCCCCGCACTGAGCTCCAGGCAGCTCCTGCAGCTTTCCCATGTGCTGCTCCCCAGGCTCGTTAATCCCCTCTCGTTATTCATTAGCACCAATTAGCTGCCCTCACACCTCAGACCCTGCTCCTATTCCTGGTGCTAACACTCCAGCCTTGTTCCTGCTCCATGAAAACAGCCTCAGGTTTAATAAGAGCTCCCGTCTCTCTGCTAGTTCCAGGGCGTCGTTAGCTGTCACCACAGCTTACAAAATAATCATTATTTCTCTCAAAAACGTAGATGTGAACAATACACTCGTAACTTAATCCTCATTTTTCATTTTGATATCACACAAAGCTCAACTGTTTGAATTTTAAAAAATTACTTTTTGCCTCCCTTCTCATTTAGCCTCAGACTCCGCTGGTGAGGAGAGAGGAAAAACAGAGGAAGGAAATAGAAACCTCAAAACAAAACTTTGTTTTATATCACTGCAAATCCACTTCGATCTAAATGTATTTTCTTTTTGTTTGCATTGAAACTGAAACTAACCCGGGCACTTTTATGAAGTATTGAAACACGTAGATTACTACAAGTATTTTTTCTTCTCCAAATGCATGGAGTGTTTGTAATCCTGTTTTCCATGGGCAAATCCTTCAAACCAAAGGCGCTGCCCCCCTGGTGAGGGCAGCGTTTGGGGGTTCCATGTTCATTGATCACTGCACGCTGCTCCAGCCTCAGCCAAACTCCACTAAGCAATAAAAGATCTTTGGCCCAGTGAGAACAGGAAAAACCCAGCAATTCCAACCGGGATTTCATTCTGTCCCTGCCACAGGGCAATTCCAGCCTCCAGCTGAATCCCAGCCAATTTCCAGCTGAGGGAATCCAACTGCAGGAGCAGGTACCTGACAGTTCTGAGTCCTTAGTCTGAAGCATGGAGCAGTTCCTATCCCTGCTAATACTGATAAAGTTGCTGATATATTTGCTCAGCTCTTCCTCACTGAAAAAAAAAAATTATTGAGATTGCAGCAATTTCCTAAACTGAGGAGAAATAATTGGATTGTTTTGCCCAGGAAACGTGAAAGCCTTTTTGAAAAACTGAAAACAGCAACAAAAAAATTATTAGTTTGTTTGAATTACATGTTCCAGGAATTAATTTATTTTCAATTTAATTTTAAAAAAATACAAGAAAGAAAAAAGTAAGGAAAAGGAAGGAAGGTGTCTTCTTCTGCCTTCTGTCTTTTTCAGTTGCCTTTGAGAAAAATTTCTGGACCTTTGATGGTAATTTCTGGACATTTAAGGATCATTTCTGGATATTTAAGGATCGTTTCTGGACATTCTAGGATCATTTCTGGACCTTTGAAGATAATTTCTGAATAGTTAAGGAGCATTTCTGGGCCTGTCAGGGTCATTCCTGAGGGTGTTGCTGGTGAGGGATGGATGCAGCAGCTCCCTGTGGTTGTGCTCCAGGCTGACGTTTCCTATTATAGATACATATTATAATATTGGCTTTTC
>VYZP01013051.1:0-22820 GCA_013400635.1 Hypocryptadius cinnamomeus
CAATGCATCATCTTGAATACAAGAGGGAATTTCATTAGACATACCTTTTCTCTCTGTTTTCTGTGCAGGGATGGAAGATGCGGATGTAGACAGTTTTGATAAAGTAGATGCTCCATTAGCATCAAAGGATTTCTTTGGCTGGTGATCAGATTGTAGAGAAAATGGACTAGGAGGAACAGTGCTTGGGGTAGCAGTTGGATGAACCACTGTTTTGATGGGATGCTGTACTGGAGCAGAACTACTGTGAGTCTCTGCTCTTGGCAGTCTGTAGTCTCTGTCATTGTGCCTGCTCGTTTGAGATAAAATATTCTGTGGGAGCATACTGCTGGTGTCACTGGAATGCTTGTCTTCCACTTTTTTTTCAGGATTCCCCAAGTAACGTTGCAATTAAAAAAAAAAAAAAAGATTAAATTAGAAACAAGTCTAAGATTGCAGTAACTGATTAATACAGCTGCACACCAACAACTAGAGCTGATTGAACTTCTTATGATTAAAAAAAGCTTCAAGCAGATCAGCTTCAAAAAGGCAAAATTTAATTCTACTCATTTACAAAATGCATTTTCTCTGACCTTTGCTTGATTTAGAGCTCCAGTTAAGCACTGTGTTTTGATGAAAGGCTGCTTTATAACAAGTGTTACAGTCAAGTTAACTTTTGAAGTCTCCTAAGAAGATCTAAATCAAGATCTATTATTTCCATCTTGTATTTAGTGTGAAGAGATAATTTATGCCATTTTTCTTTTGTTCATCAAAATCCCTGAACATCAAGTATAATTTAACAGTTTCACATTCTAGCCTTCAAAGAATTCCTCTTCATGTCACTTGAGTACTACTACAACAAACTTACTTACAGTTTATTCAAGGCATTTATATAGATTAAATGAATGACTCATCTCCACTGGTCACATGATCATAGACTAAAATATGCTACTCAGTGAACATATCAAGTAAACAGAGAGTAATTCTTTTATAGAGTCTTACATTTTCACCTGTCACAAAACAAATACTCACTGCATTATGCATGACTGCTATCTTTTTGCAGCTTCCACTATATTTCAGCATATACAGTAAGTTTCAGTGTACCCAGAAAAATACCCCTTTATACATCACCCTGTCAAATCCCAAGAGCGTGGGTGAAGAATAATACTTTGGCTTCTGCTTTTAAACTACCCTGAGAACTACACTACAAATTCATCCAAACTACACCAGCATATAGACAGAATCTCACAGTACAACTATTTTCCAGGATAAAACTGATGAAGATTAAAGCTAGGTATCAGGACAAAAATCTCCAAGTTACAGAAATTTATAGCCCAGGGAAGATTTTGCTAAGAGATTGGGTGAGGTAAAAATACACTCTCAATAACACATACAAGCCTCTGAAAACCCTGATATCAAAATCCATTGAATTGGTTATTATTTTTAGATGTGAAATCTTTATTTTTAAGGTCAGAATATGACATTAGCAGGTCTCAATGGTCACAACAGTCCAACTAAACTACAGATTATGCAAGCTGTTTAAGTAACTACCCATGAAGATAATTAAACTCGACAGTAAAAGCTACAAAAAGGAGGAGAACCATGAAAAGCATTAAGCAAATGTTGCACTAGTAAAGTTATTTAAAGAAACCACATTTGGGAGAGTTAACTGTGCTACCCACTTTGGCTTTTATATATGAAAAGGTGAGAAAAAGAGCTAAGGAAAGGGATTTTTTACAGCTTTTGAAGTTTGGAAAAGAAAACAGTAATGCAAACAAGGCAAGAATATATTGCTGTAAAAAAACCACATACTTCCACTGGCAAACCCACTGGCAGCTGTCGCCTGCATCACCTCTCTTCTGTAATCCCTATCTTTTGGAAAACTGTTAACTGACATTTTGCTTGCTTCTTTTTGTCTCTGCTCTCTGAAGAAAAGAAAACAAAAGTTAGGTAAAAACATACATTATTTAATAATAAAACAGTTTCTACAAGTTACATGAGATTAACTAATCTGTTAAGAGCTTGCTGCTACAGGTGGGGCTAGCAAACTCCAGCCACTGCTTCCTTACATCTGTGCTTGTTGGAAGCCCACAATATACCAGTTCAGCTCACTAATCTTGTCCAAAAAAAAAAAAACCACACAAAAAACCCAACCCAAAACAAAACATTAAAAATAACACTCACACAGAAAACCAAAACAAAAATCCAACAAAAACAAACAAATAAATCCCAGAACAAAACAAAAACCAAACCAACCAACCAAACAACAAAACCCTCCCCCAACAAATCATCTCCACACAAACCAATCATATTTCCCTCTCAGGCTCTGGACTGTCAAGGGATAAAAGAGGTGCCAGAGGTCGTGGTAAGGGTAGGAACACAGCAGACTTAGAGCACAATCTTTTATAGCAGTAATCTGTTAGATAAGCTCAAGTGCTCTGAAATGTGTTTAAGAATATTTGTTCTTTATACAATTAAAACAAATACAAACATATACCTTTCCAGCCACTCTTTTGGTTTTTCCCACTGTGAAACTTCTGTTCGGCAGTTGTAGTAGTATTTTTTGCCTGAAGAGCTGATGTGTTCAGACCAATCATCCGCAGAATCATAAGCCTTTAAAATACAAACAATGTTGGACAAAAGACTACTTGAGAGTTTTGATATACAAATTTAACAGCTTTCACTGTGTTTAAAACTACATGGCACCTTCTATGTACCCGTATCATTGTTTTCCACCACCTCTAAATGATAGCTTGAACACATGACCAGTATCCTCCTGCTGCATTCTGCAATAGTTTCCTCTGGTTTATTCCCATCAAATCCCTTAACAAAATCTAGTAGTACATTTAGTGGGATACACTAAGGTCAACACTGATAACATTAGTTTCCTTCACCTTACAACATCCTCAGAATTATTACCTTTCCAAAATTTTTCTACCAATCACAAATTTACCAATTTTGGTTTTGGGCAATTTTTACACCACTCTAATTTTTTTACACCACTAACTACTAAAACTTTGATACTGAAGTGACTAAAATTCACAATACGTAATGCATTTCAAATAAGTAAAATCACACTGCTTGCTTGATATTTACCACAAAGTTCATGGAAAATATTTCTGTATCTATGTCATTTAAATAATCTAATATTTTAATATTAATGACAGGTAACTCAAAGCTCTGATGATTACCAATTAGAATAGTTTCAAAACATGTAACAACTGCAGGTTGGGTTTACAGAATATTTATAAAATAAAGACTGATGATGGAAAACTCAAGCACAATGTATATGCTGCCTTAGACAAAATCATGAAAATATGGTGTGTATGAACAGGGCAACACATTGATAAAAATCAATCACAAATACTCACTGCATCAGAAGTTTTGCTTGGATTATTGCTGGGATTAGAAGAATGGGAATTTGAACTATGAAGAGCACTGTGGTTGTGTGAATTTTCTTGTGGAGAGTAACTGGTCCCTGAAAGAAAAGAGAAAGACTATTCACCATGCATGATTTCGAAGTAATCAACTATCTGCATTCTAAGGAGGTGGAAGGGCAAAGAAGAGGGAAAGGGAGAAGGAAAATTGTCCAAAACCTGGATCACAGCCAAGTGAACCATAGTTCAGATGCTGAAGTATTTCAAGAGACCATATGCACATTTCTTTTTCACACAGTATAAAACTCAATTTGATTTTATAATTAGAGTAATGCAGTATGTCCCTTCATTGATCTAACTCTCAAACTTTATTCCACCACTAGCAAACAAACAGCCTCTATAATTTTGATGCTTTTAAGAGTCCTAACATGCCAATTCAGAAATTAACAGACATTTTCTCCTCAACATTAGATCAGAAAATTTAAATAGGCTTACCAACAGCCTACATGGTTAGATGCATAAAATCAGGTTTTAAGTTTACTGAAGCAATGCTGTTTTCTTAAAACGGTTGGGTTTTTTTGAGACTACTTGTTCTTAGTTATAGGCAACTATTTCTGTTTATGCATACTGAGCAGACTAAATTTTCCTGCACCTCAGTCTCTGCAATAAAGACATCTAGACACCAAAAACAGCACTTCCCAAATGGCCACCTGCTTCTGGCCTCCCTACCAACTACTCTTCAAGGCAACTTGGTTTTCCTCAATGTGAGAACACCTGAACAGCTGAAACAAGAAAGGAGATAATTCTCATCATATTTTAGATCTGTATTTGTGCCTAAGCTCAAGTCACCTGAACAGTTCCATCTACAATTAAACAAGGACATCCATTCCATGCTGCAACCTTCTTTTAAATTTCCTGCTCTTAAGGCCTCTCATTACTCTAAAATTTCTAAGCAAGTAAAAACTCTTCCATTATTCTCGACTGGATTTTTTTAAAGTTCCAAATGTTCACATAAATCACATCAAACTAAGTAATTTTCTTACACATTTCAGGGAAAACCCAAGACATTGCAAATATAACACTCTCCCAGCTTTTACTTTCCCTTTCCCTGCTGAGAAATTCCTCAATACCCAGGGGTACTACATGCAGAACCACTAGCTTCACAAGCTGTATAGCAATCTAGTATTCATAGTAAATAAGAAGTCAAAGTGATTTGAAAATGGCAAAGACTTTATCTTATGGGCAATTACAGCAAAGAACAGTGAAGGACTGATAGGGAGGAGTGAATGGAGTCATAAAAAAAAATAACTGTTTCAAAGTCTTCTGAGAGCTACACACACAGAACACGACTAAATGACACAGTATGGTGTAAAATGAGAGCCATTATAATGCAAATTTTGTCTTCTGAGCCTTCTAACTACACAAGCAGTGACAAAATTGCTATTTCAAACTTCTTTCTCCCCACCTTTAACCCTGCAGGTTAGAAAGACAGTCCATCACAAAAGCAAAAAGAGATACACCACCACCAAACTGTTTAGTATCCTAAAAAGGTTAAAGGTCAATTTGCACAAACATGAGTTACTGCAACCTGAACCAGCACTACCTCAAAACCCTTCCCTACACTATGTTGGCTAAAACTGTATGTTATTCTCTGTAAAGATATAAGGGGGAAAAAGTAAGGGTAACAGAGTAAGTCTCATACTCAAATAGTTTTTCAAAAGCTAGACCACAATCCTACATCAAAAGTATCTTGGATGCTCAGAGCCAGGCAGAATGACTTAGCATTGGGGCAAGTTAGACTTGTCAAAGCAATACTTACAGCCATGACACACTTGTGATGCACATGCCTAACAAAAACAACAAAACCTCATTTATAGGTGCATTTGATCCCCCACCAAAATATAAGCAGTATATCATAATTACAAGGCTGTACTCCACAGTTATACCACCAGTCTCAATTTTTTTTAGACACTGATCACGTAGTGAATAGCTGTTTAATATTTTTGTATTAGCCATTCTTTTAGTATTTATTTACTATATCCTTCTACTGAGGTAAAAATCATTAAAATTTCTTAATGCATTTTTGTAGGTTGTTCAACACAGACATATTTTAATTAATTTCTGCAAACAGGTAAAATAATCTCCCTTTTTCAAGAAAAAAATGAGATGAAAATTTACCAGATGGCTTTGTTTGAACAGTCCCTTCAAAACATCAGAAAGCACCAATGCATTTCATTTACCTGTTAATTAATTAATTAATTAATCCTGTACCACAGTTGGAGTATCACTACATTTTGTTCAGCATGCTCAATACGTACACGGTGATTTTTAAATACTGTAGTGGCCTAAATACACTGCCACTATGATTCTAACCTAACAGGCATTTCCCAAACATGAGGAAGAGCCAACAACACACCTATTACCTCAATAAAATATTGTGAACCAATTCTATCCAGCCCATAAACAAACCACTCAAATTCACTGTGCAGACTTTTGAACCCCACATGGTGTATCAGCTGAGCAGCATGCCCCCATTTCACACTGTGCCCAGCCCCAGTACCGAGTCACCAAGCTCTCCGCAGGAGTATCAGAGCAGCTGCAGCAAGTCACACCCACCTCCAGCTGGCCCCGATAGGCGAACACTAGTATGCACCACTTTCTTCAAAAGGGGCCCCTGGGCCTCTCTGAGCTGCAGTCCTCCCAGACAGTCCACCCATATGCTCCATCCATCAGGAATCCTGTCCTACCTGAGCTGGCCTCAGCTGCATAAAAACTCATCGTGGCTGCTGCAGCAATGCCGACTGCCTCATGTCACCGGGACAAGCGACATGGGCCTTTAGAGGGCCGGCCATAACTGCATGCTGATGGTGCAGGGTAACTACAGGTGTGGGTTCACCACACAGAACTCCATTCTGTTTTACACATAATATCACTTTATGTTTGGATCTGTACCCAAACTTCAGGAAGGAGCATACAAAAGGACTGCCAAACTGCTCTTTGCTGTTGGAAAGCTTACAAGACCAAAGCATATGATACTCTGGAGAACAAGAATCTTAGGCACTTCAAACAAGTTAAGAGCTTAAACACTGTATGTACACATGACAACCATATTACCAAATTACCTTTTTATAATGAGGCAGCATGGTTTTAGTATGTGGTTAAATCCATGCACAGCTGTCACCTAGGAATCTGACAATCCAGCCAAGCAAGCAGTGTCAGCTCAAGTTGTCTGGGGAAGTTGATGAGGATGTTTAAAAGGCAGAAAGCAACCCACAAGCAGAGGTCTACCTCTAAAAACAAGAGGGGTCCCCTCACTTGAATGACAATTTGCGAAGCCTAGCCCCCAAGCCATTTTAAGGTGGCTGTAACTTGCCACCAGCTCTGCATCTCCCAGCTGCATGCCTGGCAAAACAGATGATGATAATAGGATCACCAAGACTAGTCCATACCCCAGAAACAGGCCTGATAAGGTAGAGAACATACTGCTGTCCCTTGAGACAGCTCCTCATGGCAACTTCTCACCTGTTCCTCTTACAGTTAGACATTCCTTACTAGCTACACTTTCCTCAGGAAAGAGGAACAAAGACTTGGTTTTGCACTCCTTATTAGAGTATTTTCAAATTTAGCAATTGCTGTTATGTATTGTTGATGCACTATAAGGAAATACATATTGTGTTATAAATACTCCAATTCAGTTTCAGAACTCACCATGGAAAGGTTTACTGCACAATCACAGTGAGTTTCCTCAGTTTAATCACTATTTTGAAAGCAGCTGAAGCTGGAAAGAGCTACTCCTAACTGGAAGATGGCCAACAAGGGCATCAGCCCTACAGTTATATAAAACTGTAGTGGTGCAACTGTGTGAGCAAGTCTTCCCTAGTGATTAACAAGTCATAGGGTAGATCAGAGTCAAGGTTAAAACATCATAGCTATCTTCTAGTCTTTCCAACAAAAATCACATCTTCCTTACTAATGCATGAAAATTAAAAACTGTACTAATGCAGAAAGTACAAAGAGCAAGGGTCTGGGAACCAATTCAAAATTGACTTAATGCCTACTACAGATTTGAGTTTCTGTTACACTAGGACTCCTTTTAATGTTTTTCTAAGTTTATTCCATATCCCAAGTGCTGAATCCAAGACACTTGCTTAAACTGCAACAAGGGCTCAAAACTATCCTGGACTTGAAAAACTGATTTAACATAGGCTGAAATAAGAATACTACATTTCGCAATACAGTCGACTTTCTCTAGCAATTATCACATTTAGTTAACATCTCCATTAACACCACTTCAATTCTGAAGGTATAAAAAGTTCAAATTTTGATTTAACTAACGATCAGACTGCTCTAATAAAGCACCTGGTTTCCCTCCCTTCTCCCCTGCCATCTCCAAGACCAAACCAAAACTCCTTCATTTCCAAAACCTGTACACCTATACTAGCAATTACAACATCCACTTAAAACCATTTAGGTGGATGAAATTTTCTTGCCACTTGATTAATCTAATACATGACTGTGCATTATCCACCATCCTCTGGCATCCAAGTATCTTAGCCTAATTCACTCTTTTTTGGTTCATAACATCATACAGTATCAGAATCATAAAATCTTCTACTGAAAGCTGGAACAGAGAGACATTACAGTTGCAGTATATATACTGCTGTACCACATGACAGTTAAATTTACACAGTCACTGCTGATAGAGCATTTATGTTTTCTTTCTAGCCACAAAAATACCTTGTTAATATCCTAACTCTCATTTTGTCCATACTAAAAAGTGTCAGTGTAGATATAAAATAAAGGAAGTTTACAAGTGCTCACCAGCTGGAACTCAAAGATGGTCTGCTCCTCCAGTCCCTCTAGAGGGAAATGGGATTCAGGAAGGGCTTTAGGAGAGTCACCATTTCTGTGCCCACATACTAGGCATGTGGAAAGAAACACTGGGCAGCAGAAAAGCAAGGAAGGTCATTACCTTTGTGACAATTTCATCCATACTTTGTATGATTCCATGTTCCACCTTTCAGCTAACATGCAACCAAATTCATTAAACTACAGAGAGTATCAGAATCTGAACTTCCTCAAAAGAACAAATACTACCAAGTGACAGATACCAATTAGTTGTTAACAGAGAAAACTTAACAGCAAGGTAAGTTTATGGTGGTGATATTACATGGGGATAACTAATTAAGAAGACTTCTTCAAACAGTAAAAATTATAGAAATTTATCTAGGATAAGTCTAAATTAAAATGTCTGAAGTGTATTTCAACTGGATTTGTTACTTCAGCGCAAATCTTTGTGCAAAACACTTTCTAAAGTACTGCATATGGGAGGAAATAAAGCAACACAATAGGAACACAATACCCAACATGCCAGCAGTAACAGAACAGCCTATCATGGTCATTTTGATTTGCCAAATGTAAAATTAATAAGACGAAACAATTTTTCTTCACTGCATTTTTATGTGGCCTAGTGTATTGAAATAAACATGGCTGCCTTCCACATGCAACCAAAACCATAAAAACTTGCAATTTTCCTAGCAGAGAGTGGCCTCAGAGAATACACCAACTGTGCAGTAACATTTTCCAGAAATTCATAGCCTACTAAGTTGAATGCGCAATGCTTTGCCAAAGAACGAAAATCTAGCCTGATCACGGTACTGCCCAAGTACATACTCATTATGCCCCCTCCAAATAAATGTTTTATACCAGTCAAGTAGCTGCTCTATTGAGCAAAAAAAAAAAAANNNAGCGGTCTAATTGAGAAAAAAAAAAAAAACAAAAAAACTTACAAAGCCTTATTTCATTCCCTACCCTTCTCTCCTGCCACACTGCCAATCCAGCAGAGCAAAGTCTGTACTGTTTTGCAATATCCGATTCACAGGGTAAGCATTCCAATGTAAAGAAGTTCCCTTTTTCTCCAAATTACCATTCACACAGAATTTCACAGACATCAGCCCAAATAATTGCTATAAACAGACCAGGAGTCATACATACATGGAGTGGCACAAATGACCAAATGTGGATGAAAATGATACTGTAAACATATAGTTTTATTCATAATAGAATTTTTCTTCTAAAATGGTAGTAAGAAAGTGACACCTTGAAATGGAAAAGTGAGGAGCAGTAAACTAATGAAAGTCAAGGAGTCATTTTACTAATGAAATACTCAGCAAATGCAAAGGCATTACTGATTATTAAAATGAAAAAGATAAAGTTAAATCTTATATACTGCATAATATACAGTAAATTTTATTTTGTTATTTGCTGCTTACTTTTCTATTTTTAATTAGTTATACTCCATTTATTTCAGAAATTGAAGCTTAATTTTAGCACAAACACCAAACTGCTCTAGAAAGAACACTAAGTTATTCCTGCCCATCAAAAAGTAAAGCAAAAGGTAATAAAATGCCTTAAACTAAACTCAAACTTTCAGTTTTCAAACAACAATTCAGGGATTTACTACTCTAGCAGCTAACTGTTTTCCTAGGGTTGTACTTCAGCCTAAATGAGTAACACAACTTCAGTTCTCCTCACTGATAGAGCAGATAAACAACTTTTTGTCCAACCATCCTATCATTTGCTCCTTTCCTTGTTACAGCTACAGCTTAATAATTAAATAATGTTGGGGTTGCTTTCTTTCTCCCCTCAAGCCACTTCCCAGGAGCAATGAGAAATCACTTTTCAACTTAAGACATAACTTTGAAAATTATCAGGTTCACTAACAAGGTCCACTAAATGAAGTGAGTTTCTGTATGATCCAGTACTCAAATGTCACAAATCACAGACCTGAAAAAAGCCTAAGGGATGAAAAATGGATTTTCAGCACACTGCAGACATAATTCCTACTGATTTTCTTCTTCAAACAAAATCAGTATATGTCAGTTTCCTTCATAACTCACTACTGGAATAATAATAAACAAAGACTGGACAAATAATTTTACCATCGCCCATAAAGATGTTTGTTCTTTACTTTGAAGTGGGGTAAATAGTATCATTTGAAAGAATTTGCCTGTTTCTCAATAATTAAGGCAAATTCCAACCAGCTTCTAAACATTTCTGGTAAGACTCAAATTTTACTAAAATAGATTAAACAAATTATAATGTACAAAGTGGATTTACATGGAATTAAAAACTATGGGTAGGCAAGTTCTTCAGATCAACATTTGCGATTTCCTCCCTATAGGGAACTTTAGGTTCAGGTCACCTAACAAAATAAAAAATGCTAGCAGCATCCTCAACACTGCTGAAGATCTACTAAGACATGCACTTCATTTGAGATCAATTGACTTGAAAAAAGCAGCTTAAGCATTTCACCCATGGAAAATGTGAGTACCATGAATTTCAGCAGCACAGAGTCATATTCCTAACTCTCTGGCTCACGACACCAGAAGATTTCAGTGTGTTTAATTAAAAACCAAAATCCTTGTTCAATATCACTAATGACAGTTTCAAGTATTTTCTAAGCTTGCAACACCAATTACCATGACCGTATTTGTACAAGGAGTGGGACATTGCTCTTGAAAGAAAAGAGGCAGGTTGAGAAAAAGCCAAACTCTGCCTTCATTCTGGACTGTGGCTCCCAAAACATTTACATCTCTAATACGGTGTCAGAGACTGCCCAAGAGAGGTTCTTCCAACCTCAACTAACAGCTTCACACAGAGCCTTTTTAATTATTATGACATGCAAAAACAGATGTGTTAAACTGACAGCTAGGATCCTTACCACAAACTAATAACCACATTATCTGAACTCCATATGGATCAGCTCAGCAAATGGACACTGCACTGAACTTCCCCCTTCAAAGACCTCCTCCGCAACACCACAAAACCCAAATGAGCCTCCCATGAACACACGGTAATACAGCACTAAGAGAGTCAAGCTCAGCGATGGAAGTCTAACAACATCACAACACACTCTCCTACCTCCAGCAACATTTCCACAAAACTGATCAACTAAGATTAAGCAGAAGACTGGTTCTCTATTTCTGATTCACATTGTCAGTAGATAGTTCGAAATTTAGAAGTTTTTTCCTCTCAAAAGCCAAGAAAAACTAGACAGCTCAAGACATTGAAAAAAAAAATACATTAGTCATCTGGGGCAACAGGCACATACTCAAATGCTTCATGAAAATTAGGCTCAAGGGATACTGAAATGAGTAACAATTCCTTTAACACTGCAGGAGGGGGAGGGGGTAAGCATCATAAATTTTACTTTTTGTTCAAGGAGCTTCCCAAAAAACATAAAACATTGGAAGAACCAATGATATTTATCAACACACACATCAGATTAGAGTTACTCAAATGCAGACACTTCACAAAATACTGTGTATTTCAATATTTTTAGATTACAAACAGTAGAGTAGGACTGTGAAAGACTGACAGATAACCCAGTCATCACAAATTGTATTTCGATTAAAATCAGCGGTCATGCAAAACAATTTCTGCTTATAAAGGAGAAAAAAAAGCAGTTGCCCAAACACAGCTCTGAGACTATTTCCCCTTTTCCTATGTATCCCCAGCACCAAATTAGCACACCCACTCAGAAGCTCCAAACAATTAAGTAAGATATGACAACTTAATCTCCCTAACAAAATCCACTGAGCAAAAATAAGGTTAACTAAGAACAAGGCCAGGCTGTTTAGCAACTCTCAAATTTCTTTTGATGTTTTGAGGATAGCTTTTTGAGGACAAAGAAGTTTAAACAGAAGACCCTGTGAATGCAGTATTACTTAAAAATGAACTTGCACTGAATGTTTCCATTACTAGACTTAGAATAAGGAAGGTGAAGCTGGAAGTTTTTATGCACCTAGGTAGTGCCACACAATGACAAATGCTTGTGAACTTCATCCCATCTTAAGTTTCCTTCATCTCAACTGAGCATACACTATTGACAGTCAGCAATTCAACAAGTACATGGTGTTGTAGAAGAACTAAAAAATGGAGTCTCTGTTACAAAACATTACTGCAATCCTGCAGTAATGGTTAAAAATGGTTAAAAAAGGTTAGTCACACAGAGCACACTTCTATATTCTTAATCAGAAAGCTGTGGCAGAAACAATGTCTAACCATATTAAAATAAGGCAAGAAACAAAAGGAACAAATATCGACCTTCTTAAATGTGTCTTAAAAACAGTAACTGTTAGTCAGATTACCTCAAATTCTTAAGATACATCAAGCACAATAGAAGAACCAACTTGCACTTCAATACCAGATCATTCCTTGAGTGCTACTAGTATTTGCTATTTGAAGAGCACTTTCTTTTCTTCTAAGACTACAGCAATGTCCATGTGTCAATAAAACAGAGAAAGCATTATTTTACCTAAAATGTAGATATTGACTGATCTGCCTATAAAGAATTCTGGAATATTTCTGTTTTCAGAAAGACTGCTCTTTTTTTTCCTGGACATGTTATTTCCTCACCACAAGTGAGAAACCCAACTTGAAAATATTTAGTATCAAAAGCCACACTTGGTCACTACATTTTTATATAAGTCAAGAAATTATTAGGTTTAGACAGAACACATTTTCAGTTCTGGACATACTATGCCACATGTATTTATTACAGTATAGATATGCAACAAGCACAATTTTAATTTCATGCTTATTTAATTTTCAACTGGGAATTGGTTTTGAAGAGATGCTAGTAATACTCAAGAAAAACAAAGAAAAAAAGCAAGTCACATTACTTTATTACTTTCTGTCATGTAGAAATTCTTCACTAATAAAGGAATGCTGACCCACAGCTCTGGGAGGAAGCAAAGATGGCAAGCAAGGATTGACCTAAGAATTAATATATATAGTGGTGTGGTTTAAAAAAAAACAGATTCACAGCTTTATTTCAGGCCAGCCCAGCTCAGCTTAACAAAGCTTAGCTCAGCTTAACAAAGGTATTGTGCAACACAGCTTTCAAGCATCTAAACCACAATAGGTGACAAGACAATTTATCCCTCTTCCCATTAAGTAATTCTCAAATATATACATCAAATTCAACTGGTCTTTCCTGGAACTACCTTACTACAGGAAAATAAGCCTCTTCACGAAAGCTGGAGTTATGTTTAGAAACTCAAAATCTATTTTACAATTGTTCGATTGCCTAAGTGTCTAATTTTATTTCTCTAGTTAAGTAAACACTCTCAAAAGGACTATACAAAAACTGCTATCATTATTACTGAAAGTGTCTAGCCAGTATGAGGTGAACTTTATACTACTTGAATTTGAAGAGGATCATACTATTTCTTACATTAAAGCAAGCAGAAATAGCATTCTTTCAAATGAACAGTTTTTAAATTGAAGTCTGTGTTAATCTGTCAGCAGCAGGTGTCTGAATGAGGAATCTACTCAAACAACTTAACTAGATGAAATCTAAACTCCTCCCTATGTTATTCAAGGGACACAGCTGGCATGAACACACCACCATCCCGAAGAACATAATTATGTGAAATAAACACAGCAGGAAAAAAATTAGGTAGAGCACGTTACCTAACTTGTATTGTGGCATTTATGCACAAATGTGAATTACTTATTATATACCTTAATAAAAAAACATTCTTTGTGGGTTTTTCCACATTTGGGAGTGAATAGGTATGTTTGAAACATACAAATGAGATGAGCAGGACAGACCATAATTTCTTTTCCCTGTTTTTGCTACTGATAGACATAGATAATTGATAACTCTGCTGCTCCAAAAAACTTAGTAACAAACCTAGAAAACCACTTGAGGAAGACTGTTACATTGGAGAACATAAAAAAGTGCAATATTTAAGAAATTTGGGAAACCATCATAGAGGAACTAATCTGTGTAGCTGGAACTATAAACCTGCCCTGGAGAAGTATTTTCAGAAAGCCTGACATTACTAAATATATACAGATCACAGAAATTATATTGACAGGTATCAGAAAGGTAATGATAAAAGTTTAGACCAAAAAAAGACCTTTTGAAGATTTCTGCTGCCCCTCAAAGACAGGGAATTTAGCTCATTTTGCACACTGTTTGTATTTCTGGCTGCCTTTTCCTTGTCATGAAGCACCTGAAAGCTGTTTTACATCTCTTTTTTTCAGTGATGACAAAAGGAAGGTATTATCATTTTTATCATACCTCTGCTGCAGAAACAAAACAAGTTATGTTTTAACATTGCAACAGAAACTTTGACAGACTGTTCCTTTGCAACTCTCCTCTGTAACAACATTCACATTAAGGAAGAGATGATTATTCCAAAGTACTACAGGGCCTAATCATAGGTCTCTAGGCCTCATTTTTTATTAATTTCAAACATAATGTAACATTGCTGCATGCATGGAAAAGTAAGTCAAGGCCACAAAAGCTGAACAGACATCTCTTAATGCACCTGGTAAAAAGAGTGAAGTCTCTTGTCAGTCACCTGCTCAAAAATTTATCTCCCTTTCCAGGGATCTGAAGGACAGACTTCCCAACTGACATTCCAGACATACCGAGGGTGACCCTCATCACTGTCTGCAAGTATCTGAATGGAGGGTGTCAGAGGATGGATCAAGGCTCTTCTCAGCAGTGTCAAACAGGTCAAGAAGCAATGGGCACAAACTGTGGTGCAGGAAGTTCCACCTGAATATGAGGAAGAACTTCTTTATTGCCTGAGTGACCGAGCACTGGAGAAGGTTGCCCAGTGTGGTTGTGGAGTCTCCCTCTGGAGAGATTCAAGAACCATCTGCACACAATACTGTGCCATGTGTTCTAGGATGACCCTGCCTGAGCAGGGAGTGTGGACCCCTGTGGCCCCTTCCAATCTGACTCACTCTGTGATTATTCTTGAACAGTATTCCATCAGTCTACTTCTAGTTAGCAGGCAAGTACAATTCGTGCCTTAGAACACACACCTCACTTCACGAGCTTGAAAGCAGGGAGAAAAAAGGGAAACAATCCTTACTGAACAGCTACATAGGGAATGATCTCTCTGTACAGCAAGAATTTTTTCCCTGAAAATGCCCATGAAATTGCATAAAAGCCTGACTTTGTAAACAAATGCAGCTACCATTGCAAGTTGTGTGCCATTAAATTACTATTATTCACAGAGAAGTTATTACAGCATCACCTCCCCTCTCAGCCAAAACAGAGGCAGATCATTCTCTTCCAAGTTCTGCACAGCTTCAGTGATACTTCTTACTGGACACTTCACACTGAACAGGCAGAAATGGCAAGAAAAACAAATGTAAACTGTCAACAGTGTTTCTCTTAGAAAGCAGCCATGTCCCAAAACATGGTTAATAATTCTGATCGGGGGCCATTGGGGAATGCACAGCAAAATGCTACATAATTTACAAATTGCTATCTTCACTACGGCCTAGCAGGCAGCTCATCAGAAATGAAAAGTTTTCATTACTTCTTTTCATCTTCAGAAAAGCAACCCAAAAGTATGAGTTTAATAAACTGCATATTCCATCTCTGTAAAGTCAGAGGCAAGTAGCATATGTTCAAGTATGATGCTAAGTAAAAATCATTCCCTTCTGATCAGCTCACATACCAAAACCAACCAAATTGACCAAATCTTGTATATTGTCAGTTATCTTCCCTTTTCCAAAACATAAAATCTGAGCATGCACAAAAGCTTACCAGGTCTAGCAGGCAGACCAACCTGAACATACTACATTTACAATCCAATGAATTCTTAAAACTAAGATATATATTTGCTTAAACAGAACAACTATAAAGGGAAACCTTCAGAGGAGCTATTTACACATCTGAATTCTATACTCTCACATATAAAAGAATGTAAAAACAGTAAGTGAAAATTCCCAAAGTCGTAATAGCAACAGATGTTGGGAAACAGCTGCATCAACAGGTAACAAACAAATAGCTCTGCTTATTAACATTTGATGTAGCCTCCATTTCAGATCATGTCTCACACTAATACATCTCTACTCTAGCAACCTACACCAGATACCTGAACTTCTTTATGAGAAACAGAGGACTCCATCCACCTACACGAATAAAGACTTGGCATTTAATACCACCATATTAATATCACAATTCTTACTAACATCAATAATATAAAATTAGGGGGTTTTATCTTCCATTCTGTGCTAGTTAAAAGCAAGCTTTGCAAGTACTTTTCAAAAGCAAATTTCAATATTAACATTCTAAACTTCTAGATTTAAAAAGTATAAACACAAGTCTGATCTTTTACTGTGATTCTATGAGCACATACTTTTCAATTTCTTTTCTACTACAGATCCTCTCAACAGAACAACACAAAAATGTTTATACAACTGATCTCACAAAAACTCACCTCAGAAATATTGCCAAATCCACTGAGTAAATGGAAAGCTACTTTCTGTCTAAAAGTTCTAAATTTGAAAGCAAACTTTAAATTAAAACCCTGTCTGAAGGCAGTATAACTAACAAAACTTAAAAGAAAGCTTTTATAAATACCAGAAAACAGAAACTTACTTTTCCCAATTGTTTTTTTAAATAAAAAAAAAAAACTTCAAAAAGGTGAATGATCCTGGAAGCAATTCTATTTTTCTTAAAAAACCAACCAGCCAACCCATACCTCCTTTAAAGCCATCCAAACAGCCAATATTCAAGGAACAGTGAAGTGAATCACTAAATCTACACTTGGCTGTGGGGTATATTCAAAGCGTGTTTCATAGAGAGCTCACTCTCCTTTGTGATCAGACTTTTCTCATCCCAGCTTTGACCATACAGTTACAGTGAGGAAATGGTTTTCAGTGTAATGAATAATTAACATTAACAGCAGTTAACAGTAACTACATAGATGGAACCTACTCCAGCTTCCTCCTGAACCCTTCACTACGTTCTATTGCTCTCAGACTTGCCTCTTTCCACCTACCCTGCAATTTCCTCTCTACAAAGCCCATTGCCCGAGCATCTTCCATTCTCTTGTAGCTGCCCTAACACCCCCTTCATTGTTTGTTTCACTAGTCAATGATCACACTAATTTAATCAGCAGTTCCCTTTTACTGCCAGGGCTGCCAACACAGGAACCTAACACGGCTCTCTGTTCAGGGCTGTTTGCTATCCCCCTGCTATGAGGACTCTGAACTCCTTCAGGAACCAGTGGAAACAAAGCAAGCCAACAAAGAATGACAGAAGCTCCCACCACCACTTCGATAAAAATAGGAACTCATTATTTAAAATATTTAATTCAGCCTCTAATAGCAATAAGATTTTTAATCTTAGAACTGTATTAGTCAGTAACAGTGCTCACTGATAAATGTTCTTAATTGCCAATTAAAAAAAAACCAACTCACGTGCAAAAGAAACAGTCACAATGCTTCAATTATACTTTGGAATTTAAATACCACAAGTTATAATCGAATTTCATTAAAAGAGCCTACACTGCACAACAACACACAGTTCAGCAGTAGATTTCATGCTATGTAAATTTACACTCCCCAGTTGCTATTTTAAGCAATTCAGTAAGACCACGGCATGAAGCAAAGTTTCAAAGTCTCTTAAACATAAATGTAGTGAAACACACAGTATTTTCTTCACAGTAAGAAACAATTGAGTACAGGTGGCTTAAGTGAACAAACCTTGTTTGCATAAAGTTCTACTGTGTATCTTACTGTGGGTCATTCTGCTCCATACAGTTAAGTAGAAACACCCTCTGCCTTTTTATAACAAGGGTTGCATCTCACATTTTTACTTTTAAATTATGTATATTTATAGCTATATATCTCCCTTTCAAGCAGGGGGCCGCTACCCTACTTATCTGGCCTCTTTTATTTTCTTTCCTGGACACCAGCATCTCATCATTCATGCATTTTAAAAGACGTACAACAGCCTTCCATCTTCAAGCATGCGAGTCCTCAAATCTTTGTATTTCCCTTTTTCTTTAATGGAAACATTTTTCCACATCTGCAAGGCCCTTCATAGTTCTATTCCCCATAAACAATGCTGGCTTTAAGTCCCTATTTGTTACTGTTAAGAAACTTCACACTTGAGCTGGTCTCATAAGACCCCCTAATCTCTTCAAACCCCACACTTGCCTATAGCAGCTGACCTATAAATAAGAGATGCACTGAGGGGGGGAAGCTGTTCATTATGTGTTAAACACTTGCATACAGAGACGATGCCCCCACGCACAGGGACCTGAAAGCAAGAACGAAGTTAAAGCAGTTTTTTGATATGCTGCATGTACAAGTGCTCTTAGGAAACCAGGAATGTGACAAAAACTTGCAATTACTCCATGGTGTTTAGTCCAAGGTAAACTTGGAAGTGTCTCTCCAGAGAACGACTGTCTCTGTACACAGTCTCTTTCCACAGAAACCATGCAGTAAGCAACTTTGAAAAATGCTTTGTTTGCACTGTATGGAGGGCTTACCCGTAACAAGTTTTAAAACCTTAATTGAATTTCTCCCCATGGATTACAATTCTACAAAAGATTCTGCCATGAATATTACAAAAATAAGCTGTTACAAAAAATACCTTTATACACATGCTAAGGATATTAATAGGAGGTGGTTCTACCATTTTTGACTAATTAATTTTCAGTCAATTCCTGCTTATATTTTAAATGCGTACACTTAAATCTTGAGATGACATTTAAATGCCATTCCGCATTTACCACAAAAACATGAACCAGTCATGACTAAAGCAGTGTGCTACACTGCTGAATCTTCCTGTTTCTCTTCAGAGCTAAAATTACTAAGAGATGTATAGGAGTTCTTTCCAAAGATTGAGCTGAGAGGGAGAGATCAGGTTAAACAGGCTTTATGTTCAGTAATAATACTCCAAATTTATGTTCTATTTTGTTTTCTAAGGTACGAGAGAAGAGATTGTTCGTTTAGGACTTTAATTCAGTTTAGGAAAATAAATACTAGCGATGTTTCAATAAGATTTGCTTTGTTGAGTTCAGCTAGATCACAGGAAGGCAGTAACACCTGTAGTAGTTTCAAACTGAGCAGCACCAAATTTAAAATAATGCACAGCAATTACAAAAAATAAAAACCATTCAGCTTCTTTCCTCCTCTACGAAGAATGCAAAAAGAAAACAAGACAGGCAATTATAATAGTATCATAGCAAATTAATAGCTCTTGGTCATGTAAAGGCTTAGATGAAAAATGTTAGCACTTTTGTAATGTTTTTCTTTTTTCCACTGTATGTCTCTAATTGCAAAACTAAGAGAATACTATAGCAATAGCAACCCTTCAGAGTAATTCAACAGACAGAGAAAAGGGCAAGTCATTTTGTCTTTTGCCTATAAGCAATATGCAAATGCTCATTACACTACAGCATTTCACCTATATTTTAACACCTACCTTCAATTCATGACAGAAATATTCAGTATCTCAAAGAAAAATTAATAAGCTTCTGCCCACATCTGCTCAGCCTTGGTTTACTACATACAGTACACAGGATTTAACAAAATTTTGGTTGTTTTGACTGTATTTTACAGAGGTGAAACTGCGGCCAAACTAACCTTATTAAAGACACACACACAAAAAAATCACTTATTTACATTAAACAGTACAAATGTTAAACTTTTAAAATTAGTAATTTCCCTTGGACTGTTGAAGACTACTTCCTTCTTCCAGTCTGTTAACACAGATGTGAAAACACCTGCTTTCAGATCAGAATAAATTAAACTTTCCACTGTCTTAACAACTAGGAGAAGGTACAGTGGGATGGTGTTCCTTTCATTCACAAAACTACAAATAATTCATTTTCCTTCATCCTGACTGCATGCATGCACACTTCAGACCATTCCCCAGCTATTGTACCCAGCTGGACCTTGTAAGGACTTCAGAAATATCTCTCCTATCTTGCAACACTTCCAACACACAAATAAGCAGAAGCACTCCCCACATAGAGCCTCATCCTCCAGATGTTTTCATATATGCATGATTCCACTAAATGCAGCTCTGTTCAAGCAGAAAAAATTACAGACTGTAGCAAAACTAAGTAGAATTGCAAGAGAACGTGGGACTAATTTTTGGACAAGTGAACAGAAAATAAAAGAGGACACCTCTGTATCCTGAAAAGTAGCACAGAATAGCAGCATATGGGCATTGCACATTTAATTCTGAAATTACTACACTTTCAATTATTATCAGATACAATGAAAATCAGTGTATTAACAAAAGAGGCATGTTCTTATAATGCATCTACACACTTCTATGACATTAACAGTGGTCTACAGAGCCTCAGCATTAAGTCAAAGAAGGAAAACTAAATAGGATTTTTAAGAATAACTGGGTACCCATGAACACATTTGTAGGGTTAAACTAGTATATCCTAAAAAGTTACTTGAAAGATACTTCCTTTATTTTACTGTAACTATTATATCAAGTAAAACTAGTGCAGCAATAAATGTGTATGTACATCAGAATTTGTTAGCTTTATATAGAACAAAGAAGCACCGATTTAAAGCTCCACATTCTCTACTTGAATACTTCACCTTGTACCTTGACACAAAAGACCAATCAACAAAACAAAGAACTTCCCTAAATTCAGACAGCAACTGCAATTTTCTAAACTCTGGCTGTTTGTTACCTAACACTGTTTATTACCTGGAAAATCCTACTCTTTTCCTAGGAAGCAGGGATACAAAATAAGATCAGTTAAAAAATACTGGGGATATTACTACTGTTTATAAATCTGTAAAAATACAGGAGGCTGACTTGACTGTGAACACAGTTCTTCAAGCTCCTGTCAAGAAAGGCTCTAGTATGTGCTACCTTTGATCATCTACTAAGAGTTCTACATAGCAGCTTAATATAAAGAAGCTTTTCTCATTTCTGATGGGGTTTAGTCTATGGAGCATGTACATACACAGTAT
This sequence comes from Hypocryptadius cinnamomeus, assembly GCA_013400635.1. Taxonomy (NCBI): domain Eukaryota; kingdom Metazoa; phylum Chordata; class Aves; order Passeriformes; family Zosteropidae; genus Hypocryptadius; species Hypocryptadius cinnamomeus. Next base: position 21,132 of record VYZP01013051.1, read on the forward strand.
AGCACCACAATACATGAAGTTATTAAAAAGGATGCAAAACAGCCAACATTAATTGCTAATGAAAAATCCAGAAAACTATTCCATGTTATCAAATGTTGCAGTATGTCTTAATAAATGAGACATACTAGTTAAAATAATAAAAAAATGGGTTTATTTAATCTTTGGGGCTGTAAGGAAAACTACCATATCTGTAAAGAACAGAAAAATAATAGGTGTTACAATGCCTCAATGATTGCTTCCAATTAAATTCCCATTTTGGGTGCACTGCAGTCACCCTAGCTGAGTACAAGGCACATTTAGTGTAAGACATCACCTGAGTGGTAATGGCTAATTTTAATGAGAAATCAGTGATTGTAAAAGTTTGTTAAAGACAACTTACCACCATCCCTCTCTCTAACTCTGTGAGTGTGCACACTTTTTGCTTTACTGTGCCCTGTGTTGTCACCGTATTTGTTTTCAGGGCTGTCAGAGCGCCGCAGCATTTTATTTGGTGGTGAAGGATCTGTGGTGTCTCGCATCTTGTCATGACGGTGATCACCACCACTGGGGTGACTCTTGGATGAGTACTTAAGAGCCTGAAACAGACCACAAGAAAATAGGCATTGACATTAGATAGAAAATTTGGGGATTTTTTCTTCTCTTTCAAAAGTACTTTTAGAAGTTAATTAATTTTCATTTCCTATTAAAAAAGTCAGTATCAGTCTTCCTAGTTCTAATTACCTACATTAAAGCAACAAGTTCTGTAATTAGAACTTAAACCAATTCCTCCCACTATTACATCCAATGCAACACTTGCTGTTAAGAAGAACCTAGCTTCTTTATATTTTCACTGATGGACTACACATTTCAGCAGTAAATGGGCCACAGTTCTTCTACACTTTTGGGAGAAGAACTAGTCTCTCCACCTGTTATTAGGAAAACAAACTTACTGTTACACTGAATCAGTGTAAACTTTGAATATATCCTCCATACTCTAGTCAAGACTGCTCAGTTTCACCATTACCTCGAATTTCTGTGATGTTTATTTCAGTACTAACATCCCTGTAACAAGTGTAATTAAAAAAAAAAAAAAAAAAGCAGGGGGCCAAAACATGTAATGTAATAACTCATTCTAAAGTTTTTACCAAAAATTACATGTTCTGCCTCACTCTGACCTGCTTGGTTCTGTTAACTCCTGAGTGGCAAGTGTTTACATTTACGTGAACTGTCACTAACAGCTGCCTTGGACTGCCCTACTGCACTCCAGTGATTCAAATACACGGAAATGCAGTAGAACAGTTCAATTCAGGGCTCAGAGAGCAATATCACAACATACAGCTTTCTACAAACTCAAACTTCAAACCTCGACAAATGGGTTTCTTCAGGAGACACAGCAAAGAAGTGCAGTATCCACCTTACAGAAATTGAGGCTATTGTCGGTAACTGAACGATTTGATGGTTTCTGGACATGCCTAGCAGCTGGCAACTGCAGAAATTAAGCCTCACTTACAAGCCCAAGGTGGTCAGGGTCTAAACCCGTGCCCTGCTCAGGTTATAGCCCACAGGAGCAGTTTTGGGAAGAAGAAAGGACTTTGGGGAGGGGGTTGGGGGAGGAGGGGTGGAAAAGTAAGACTCCTTTTGTTTTCAGAAGAAAAACATTCACCTCTCCTGGATCTCCACTCCACCGCAGGTGACCCCGGCTCCCCCTCC